>CAJVRN010000122.1:287500-375000 GCA_911728415.1 Lagocephalus sceleratus
AGACAAGGAAATACAGGAAAGAGTCTGTTCTTCAGGCTCAGGGCCCACACAAAGTATATGGGTTGCAGGCTGGGGGAGTGGGTCGAGTAGCAGTGAAGTCGGGGGCAGGCGGAGGAGTCTAAACCAGGTGAGCAGACAGGAACCTGTCCAGGGGTAGGCTGTCCAGGTAGGCTGTCCAGGGAGCAGGCGACGCAGGCAGAACAAAGACCGGCAGGGTCGGTAACAGGTAACCCGGCAAAGACTGAGAGTGCAGGGGAGGGTTATAAGCAGGGTTGATTGGGAATAAGCTGCAGCTGTGCTTGCAGGTGAGTGGAGTTGAGTTGACGAGGTGGGAGGGGCTGGCAGGTAGAGTGGAGCAGTGGAAAATTACTGAGGCAGAGGGACAGGACGGAACTGGGGAAATGGGGCTGTGACACGTTGGAAGAGCCGGCCCTGTATACTACACAAGGAACAAAGGAAGGGAGGTGGTGGAAGAGGTGCCTGGCACCACATATAGAGACTGTCATGAATAATGCAATATTGTAGAGAAGAGACATACAAGAATCATGCAGTGCTGACTCTTGACAAGACTATATCTATATATTTATCCATCCATCACCCAATTATCTATCTATCTATCTATCTATCTATCTATCTATCTATCTATCTATCTATCTATCTATCTATCTATCTATCTATCTATCTATCTATCTATCTATCTATCTACCTTCTCTCGAGTGAACAAGCCCCAAGAGGTCAGAATCTAGATAAAACTCTTTACTGTTGTCTTCATTCTCATTCTCAAACTTTTTTGAAATAATAAAGAAGATACATCAACAATTACTGAATATTTATAGAAAATGACACAATATGTAAATAGATGTACATAAATTGTAAATAATCTAAATATTTCCAATTCAATGTCATCTTAACAGTAATGGTATGTACATATAAATAAACCAAATATTTATGTATTTAAGTGCACTACACAGACACTTGTAATGAAAGGATTAACTAAAATGTGACACACTCGGCGACACTCCTGGCACAAAAATGGGAATTAAACAATAGCTGGGCTACTCCCCATGGTACATGAAACTTGGCATTTCCAATGACTCTTCGAAGACCTCCCGTGTCCTGTTATTATTCTTCGACGTTGATTATCAAGAAAAATGGACTGTTGCTCGAAATGCCACTATCTCAAACAAACAAACATGTCTGAACAGTAGAGAGAAAAAAGGTTAGTCTGTGTCTTCCATGCTCTTGAGAAGAATCCTCCCAGAGATGGGTCTCAGGAAATTCTTTGCTGATCTAGACCTGGAGTTCGATATACCTCACCTTTCCATCTTGGTCAAGGAATGGCTCGTGAGCAGAGACCAGACCCAATTGGCACTCCTTCTGCTTCAACTGGGTTAGGGTTAGAGTTTAACCAAGACCAAGTCACCTATATCTATCCCAAAAACATTGCCGTCTCTGTCAAACTGCAGTATGTCTACACTGATGTCCAACTTACTCTCCACCAATTCCATTATTTCCACTGCTAATACAGCCGCACCCAGGTCAAGCCTTGGGATAGTGTGGTCAGCAGTGGGAGCTAATTTTGCTTTCCCAAGGACAAACCCTACATCATATTCCCCATCGCAGTCAATCACCTTCAGGTAAACTGTGATGGATTTTCTTAATGCATCTGGGAATATATCTGTGAAGGTTCTCAGTCATCCAGGTCATGGTAATTCTCTTAGGTGAATAAAAGCAACTGGACTGGTTGAGTTTTCGTAAAACTCAACTGCTGTGGTACAATCCTGGAATCCTGAGGTCGCTGACACTTTGTAAGGATTCTCCACATTTTCCATTTAACTTCCTTTTACTCAGGAGGTGGACTATCCCAATCAGAACCTTCACCACATGTAAGTTCACACAGTAGAAATTTCCCTTGAATGACGATTGGAGCAATGAGTCTGAGGTGGTCTAGACACTGTTCACAGTGTCTAGACCACCTCTCTAGGTGAAAGGTTTCTTTGTGCCAACCAGAAAACAAAGGGGTTTTGTTTCAGATCCCAGCTAAGCCCTAAACTACAGTGGATGGGGTTGGAGCTGTTGCCAAAGCCCAAATTCTGAAGACCCCTTGTGGGCTGAAATCAAACAGACATTGCCAACGACCACCTAGCCAAGGTCCAGTCTCTAAGCCTAGGGGGCATTGGGAGAACCATTGTGATGCTCCCTGACTTTGGGACCCTGAGGGATGTTGCGTCCTAGAAGGAGTAATATCTGAGCCACTGGAACTAGATATGGAATTGTATGTGCTATGGACTGAGGATGGTGCTGGTGTCAGGATCTCTGACCCATCTGGCACATGGTTACACTTGATGAACGTGTGAAGCATCACCTTCACAGCTCCATCCATAAAGACTCCATCTGCACCTCTTCTCCCCGACACTTCAGTAGTGCCCAGACGTAAAGCAACATTGCCAACTCCTCAGTAAGGGAAGTGGCTATGGACTGTCTAAAAAATCGCTAAATTATATCATTCCTAATTTGTATAATTCAACATCTGGATGTATTGAAATACTGTGATTTTTTTTCTTTTTATGTGACGGTAGAGAGATAGATTTTACCTTTTATCTTTAACAGGTAGGCCATGGCAGGAACAGCAGCGACTCTGTTCATGTACAAATAATTGCAGCCTGGATGTGGAGCGGGGCGGTGCCTGCAGCAGGGTTAGGTTCTGCGCGCTGTGAGTGCTTTGGACTGGGGGAAGGGCTCAAGGCAGCAGTACCTGCCTTTCACGGACACCGGGATGCAAGATTTGTCGCTAGTCACATTTCTCAATGAAAGTCACCAAGAGGGTTTGGAAAGTCACCAGATTTAGTTGCTACAGTGGCAATACTGACTTAATGGCTGTGTCTGGATGGCTTCGAGGTAGACCCTCACATTCTATGCACTGCAGATCCACTTGACAGTTCTTGACTAAGTGAGCAGCAGAAGAGTAACAGCTGGAGCAAAAGAGAAAGGCCTTGCACTGATGGAAGGGTTCAAGGATGGTGGAAGCTCTGGATGCTCTGCATCACTATTACGGTGTTTTTTGACAGTCACATGTGTGCTGCCTGGTGCCCTGTCACTTCCACAGTTAGGTGGTTTCACAATCGTGGAACTAACCAATGAAAATAGATTAAAATTCATTTGTAACACTGACTATTGTGGAATTTGAGTTTGACTGAAATGGTGGTTTTGGGTGGAAAAGGAATATATGATAATAATGAACAGAAAATGATTAGATCAGATTTTTTTTTCTTTTGCAAATCCAGGAAAGAGTTGAATTTGAAGCTATATGGACTTGACCATCAGTTTGTTTATCGGCCATGACAATGCCATCTCCTTTCCATCAGCACCCCCATTTTCTCAACAATAGACCACAGTCAGTGAGAGTAGGAAACACCATCTCCAGCTCCATCTCTGTCTCCATCGGACCCCTAGCAGTGGTCAAGAGCACCTACCTTCTGGACTGGTCACTGCAAACATCATCAGCAGTGAACCGGGCTCAGCAGCATCTGCACTTCCTGTGATGGTTGAGGATTCCCCCTAGTTCCCCCTCTCATCTCCATCTGGTTGTCAGCTCCACAGGTTCAGAAGTCAGAGGGTGGTAAAGACAGCAGAGAAAATCATCAGGTGTTCTCTTGCATCAGTCCAGGATGTATTTCAGAGTCAGTGTCTCAGCAGAGCTGTAACAATATCAAGGTCTCCACACCATGGACTCCTCCCTGCTCTCCCCTGAAGGGGGGTCTGCAGCCTCAGAACCAGATCAGCCAGGTTCAGCAACCCTTTTGTTCCCCAGCCATCGTACAATATCCATTCCTGCTACTTACCATGATATCATATGTGCCTATGTTTGTGTGCATATGTTGTGTATATATTTTTAGCTCTTTATGTACTGTATGTGTGTAAATGTCATTTGTGTATTGCATGTAGGTGTATGTTGATGCCATCTTTCAAGGTGTCTCCTACAGGTCCTTGTTTTGTTTCTTTGTCACGATGTCTTTGTATCATGATGAGGCCTTTCAGTAACATCCGACATTCTTAGCTGCAACCCAACCCTAACTGGCAACCCAGAAGGCCAGAATGCTACTGACTTTGTTCAGGGTCGGGGGGCTTGATTCTATAATGTCTGGTGACATAGCAAGGACATTTTATTATTATTTTAATTACATTTCTTATATATAGCACCTTTAAGTTGAAGTGTTAAACCTTAAAGTTGGTGCTGAAGTATTTGGGCCCAGTGAATATTATTTCTAAAAGTCAGATAAGTAATCTGGTGGACCTTTTCTAAAAGATAACTCAACTAACATAGAGTTTCCCTCAGTGTCTCTTATGTCAGTTCATTCACCAGAACACATTCATTATCGAACATACACAACAAATATCAGTACTGGTATGCTGAGGTGAATAATTATTAACCTGATTTTTCTTCAAAAATAAAACCATGCCTGGATTATCTAAACCATTGGAATCTATGTTATTCTGATATTGAAAATCTTGACATCACGAACATTCCTGTAAATTTGTTAAAAGACTAATCGTGTCTGGTGTTTTGACAGCTCCGCTTGTACAAACTCTTGTTCATGATCACTACCTGATGCAGACCGATTGTGTACAGGTGAAGCTCATGCTGCTGCTTTGTTTTAATCTCTATTTTCCCAGATGGATTTAGAGTCTCTGGACCCCAGAGGCCGGACACCTCTCCATCTGGCTGTCACTCTTGGCCACTTGGACTGTGCCAGGGTCCTCCTGCAGCAGGGAGCTGACGTTAACAAAGAGAACCTCAATGGCTGGACTGGTGAGTTTGTGTATGTGTGTTACTGTACATATTCCAAAGACGAGTCATTTTCGGTCACATTTATGTAAACTTTTATGACATGTGAAATGTCCTAAAATCCAGGGCAGCCAAAGCTTCTTTCTTCTGCTGGAGTTGATCCCTTCGCCCATCTACGTTTCCCTTTAATTCCATGTTTTCGTTGCTTTTGGGTTTCGTTACACTGGTGCTGTGGCACACAAGCATGTTCACATGCCGGTGTTCCAGAAAGAAACATGAAAGTTGTTCAGATCATCTTTGAGATTGAACATTGCGCTATTTTTATAAGCAGTAAAGCAATGGCACGTCTCTCCTCCTGATGTTGCTTAAAATTCATGGCCTGCTGTTCCATGATGCAGTTTGCCTTTCATTTATTTTTACTCTTTACTGTCAAACCACAGAGCTGATTCCAAGTCTTTGCTGTTGTTCTGATTTTGGTGTTAAATATAGTACAATGGCATCATATCTAATAATAGTCCAATAGAACAAACTCAAAAATAACAATAAAGAAGGTAAAGTCAAAAGGGAGCAGAGCAGTGCTAGAATGTTTCAGATCTAGTTAAGATGTGAAGGAATAATATTGCACTGATTATAGTTTGAGATGGAAGGGTCCCATCATCAACACTTTAAAATAGTCTAAATGACAGGTGGTAATAGACAGAAGGAAAATGGGATTGAACACACTTTATTTTAGGAAGGCACAATAAATTGTAACACTTAGAAGACTACTCTATAGTCAGTTGTATCTTGCTCAAGGACACTTACTCATGTTTAGTGTAGGGGTCTAGGATGAACCAAGGACCACCCACTGGCATCTCTTGCCTCCCTCTCCTTTGTGTTTTCCTCAATATTACTTTGGGTGTATGTTGTCCTTCCTCACATGTATCAGCTGTTTGCTCCCTCTGCTCCAAATCATATTGTTGCTCTTTACTAGTCGTCTATTTTCTGCGGACAGGTCGAGTGTTTTGTGGAAAATCAGAATGACACCTTCACTCTTCTTTTGGAGGAGTCTGAGTACCTGGCAGCATCAGTGGAGATGTGAACAAGTATTAGTGTTGATAACTATGAGGAGGAAAGGTTGAAATGGCAGATTTCTCTGGAGCTCTAGCAGCCTTGAAGGCTGCAAGCTTCACAGTCTGCTCTGATCCAAAAGATGAATAAAACCTACAAAATGAAAAATAATGACTATTATTATTTCAGGCAGGGGGAGCTCAGGCCGAGGGGGTTGGACTGGTAAAGCAGAGGCTTTTGGTTCAATCCCCATGTCAGGTGGAAGGTGTGCTGGTAGCAGGGGAGGTGCCACAAACCTTCAGAGCAGAGGTACCCTTGAGCAAGGTACTGACCACCCAATGCTCAGAGGCTCCAGCACCTCCGGAGACCCCAAAAATGGGAATCAGCAGACAACAAAAAAGAATGTAATGAAGCGTGTGGAGAGTAAAATCTGAAGCAGCACACTGCCCTTTTAAGACAACATTTCCTTAGTCTGAAAACTAATTTAGAGAATTGTTGCTGTTTAGTTTGCAAACATCTTTGATGGAAGATCAGGATTGAGTGCATTTGTAAATGAGGTCAACACATTTGTCTCCTTTAGGGTTAGAGAAGGTCCGAGCAGCTCTCCTGGCTTCCACTTTAGAATCTGCCCCTTAAATTTCTCATGTTCATACATTTTAAATGAGTGTTGAATCATTGATTTTGCCCTCTGTCTTCTTGCAGTTCTCCAGGAGGCAGTGAGTACCAGAGATCCAGAGATGGTGCGTCTCGTTCTTCGTTACCGTGACTACCAGAGGACTGCCAAGAGACTAGCTAGCATCCCAGTACTGCTGGAGCGACTGCGCCAAGTACCATCTAATACACACATACACACTCGCTCACACACACACACACACACACACACACACACACACACACACACACACACACACTCACCTCACGTGTACACTCACACACACACAGTTCTCTCTCTCTCCCTCAGTTCAGTTACTTGTATCTGTACCCTCTCTCTTCTTTCCTAGGCCCAGGACTTCTATGTGGAGATGAAGTGGGAGTTCACCAGCTGGGGTGACTTATTTCTTCATATCCCCAATAGTATCAACCAATTCAACTCAAACATTCCCTCACTTGTTCTGAGATGAAAGCAGTTCAAAGCTTCTTGTTCCCCCTCCCTCCTGTAGTTAGTTAGTGTCTGTCGTCCAGTCCTCACCCACACATGCTGGTTATCAGCTGGTCATTGCAGCCATGTGCTGTGACATCACTGGAGGGATGTTCTGTGTTTGCCTTCAGTACCTCTGGTGTCTCGGATCTGCCCCAGTGACACCTGCAGAGTCTGGAAGAGTGGCCAGTGTCTCCGTGTGGACACCACCCTGATGGGCTTTGAACAGATGACCTGGCAGAGAGGAAACCGGAGCTTAATCTTCAGAGGAAAAGGTTAGAGGTCAAACATTCTACAATTAGTTATTTAAGCATGGATGATGGATGGTGGATGGATGAATAGATGATTGATGGTTGACAGACTGATATATAGATGCAATACTGAGCAGGTACAGCAACTGAAATGCAGCCATAACCCTATTCAACCCTAACCAAACCTAACTAACCATAACTCTAACCCTAACCAATCCTAACTCTAACCTTAACCAAGCCTAACTAACCATAACTCTAACCAACCCTGACTATAACACTAATCAAGCCTAACCAACCCTAACAAAGCCTAACCAACCTCAACCCTAACCCTAGCCAAGCCTAACTAACCTCAACTCTAACCCTAACCAATCTTAACTCCAACCCTAAACAAGCCTAACTAACCCTAAAAAAGCCAAACCAACCTCAACTCTAACCCTAACTGATCCTAATCAACCCTAACTCCAACCCTAACCCTAACCCACCTAACCAAGCCTAACTCTAACCAAGCCTAACTAACCCTATCCACCCCTAACTGACCCTAACCAAGCCTATCACTTACCAACCCTAACTCTAACGAAGCCTAACACTAACCCACCCTAACCAAGCCTAACCCATCAGACAGAGTGTTGCTGTGCTCCTCAGACTCCACAGCAGAGGTGATGGAGGTGGACCATGACAGACAGCTGGTGTTCTGTGAGACCTTGAGCCTCTCCTCCCTCATGGCTCTCTCCCACGGCCGGCTCAATGGGGATTCCACCAGTGTTGCTGCCAGTGGTTTGGGCCTTCTGAGGATGACACAGCCCAGTGATGAGCAGGTAGCAGCGAGGTTGTCAGCCCCCGTGGTGACCACTCAGCTGGATACTCGAAACATCGCCTTTGAGAGGTTAGAACGGTCTTTAGCATGCAGCCTACAGTATTCCTTTAGGGCCATGCTCCGGTGTTGCCCTCAGCTTCCAGTCATCACCACCACCAGCATCAGCCAAGCACATGGTGCTTCTACTGAGCAAACCCAACATGTGCATGGCTCATGAACTGGTCCAAAAATATCAAGGTCTTATAGTTTGGGGTGTATTTAGCCAGACAATTCAATAAGACTGTCCACAACCAGGAATCCCAAGCTTTCCTTTTGACCTCGGTAAAAAAATGACCTCCATACCTTCATGGATACAGAAGTCCAGTCCCATGTCTTGAACCTCTGGTGGAGGAGATAGTTTGAGATGTACAAATGGAATAAACAACCACAACCGTATGTGAAACATACTTCACATCTCAGAACTTTCACAGTCTTTATTAAACAATGTGTCCCCCTTGGGGGGAACCCAAATCTTAAACTAAAAAGCTCCTAATAACAAAAGTCACTCTGAAGAGGACAACTCCACCCAACACTACCGAACAGAAAATCTCTCTTATAAGGAAGTATCTAAAGAGTATCTAAGGATAGATGACTGGAGATCAAGGACAAAGAGAAAGTCAGACTATAAATGAGAGGGGAGCAGGTGGAAACTCAGAAATCAGGGGAGACAATCAGACAGGAGACAAAAGGGAATGGCAAGTGACCTGAAACAGAGGAGAGTTACCTTTCAAAATAAAACAGGATGTCACAAGACAAAGCCTATACTGTAGTCATACAGCCACAGCTGACTTCTGCCTTCCACTGTTGACTACCCTGACTTTCATCACTGCATGTATGTTTATATGTGAAACTCACATGTCATATGTTATATTTCCTGTTACAGAAATAAAACAGGTATTTTGGGCTGGAGGAGTGAGAAGACTGAGATTGTTAATGGATATGAAGCTAAGGTAAATAGTAAAATGGTTTCTTTTTGAATACACACACACACACACACACACACACACACACACACACACACACACATATATATATATATATATATATATATATATATATATATATATATATATATATATATATACATATATATAATTTAAAAAAAAACAACAAATATATACAATTTATATAACAAAATGTATTCTAAACTTTTGACTCATCAAAGTAGCCACCTTTGGCAGATAGGACAGCTGAACACATTCGTGGCATTCTTTCTACAATAGAAATCTAATATTCTTCAGAAAGTTCTTCCCAAGTCTGTTGCAGAAGTGTTTGGCTTTCACTCTTCTGTCCACTTCATCCCAAACCAGCTCAATGGGTTTAATTCTGGAGGTGGTGCTCCATGTTTTCAAGTTTACCATCTTGTTCTTTTTTTCCTGAAGTAGTTTGGTTCTTGAGGTAGGATGAACCTCTGACCAACTAGGTGCATACCAGAGGGTATTGCATGGTGCTGCAGAATGCTGTGGTAGCCGTTTTGGTTCAGGGTGCGGCTCACTCCGCTCATCTCGACCCAGGATCCAGCGAAACAGCCCCAGGCCATCACACTTGCTCCTCCATGTTTGACAGTTGATGTCACACACTGTGGAACCATCCTCTCTACTACTCGATGGCATAGAAGATCCTGAGTAATGAGCCAAAGATTTGCAATTTTGATTAATCAGTCCATAATAGCTTCTTCCAGTCTTCAGTGGTCCAAAGGTGGTGCTTTGTCTTGTTCTCACATCTTAACAATGGCTCTCTGGCTTCAGCTTCTCCTGTCAAACCTGCAGCTGGAAGTCTTCTCTTCAGAATTCAAATGGAGACTTACTTACTGAGAATACTATTAAGCTGTGCTTGAAGCTGTTGTCCTGTGAGCCGCCTATCATGCGATGATCTGATTCAGTCGTGGCTTTGGGGCTGCCAGACTGCTGTCAGAGTTTCCACCAGTTTCTGAGTGCCTTTTGATGGTGAAGAAAACTGGACTCACTGACACCTTGACTGGCATTTTCCTTGTAGGAAAGACGTACACATTTAAGTGTGATGATGGACTGTCTCTTCCATTGTTAATTGCCTTTTTCTTTCCATTATTGCACTCCAGAAAGTAGTGCAATAGTGTTCAGCTGATGCTCATGAGGGTCTGGTACCACAGTGTGTTCCAACACTGCTTTTATGCACACAGGAGGGTGTAAGTCATCGAGGAAAGTTGGAAGACCTGTAGGAACCTTTGTTGCTGCAGAACAGCTTTAAATTGTTAACCCACTTTGTGTTCTCTGAAAAAGGCCTTTTTGTAGAATTTTTAAATGTACATTATTTTTCAGTTTTGAGTGACCAAACCTTTTTTTTTTACCTCTGGCTGTTCAGTACTTACCTGTGTGCCATTTCAAGCTCATCCTTGGGCTCGCATGACTTGAATTGCAATAAATAACTGTTTATTTTAAACTATGGTAAATCATATCCTTTTGTTTTTTACTTGTTATCTTTTATTTTAAAATAACAGAAATGGAAAAAGCCTTTCAGCTACATTTTTTGCACCTTTGGCCAGTATGATTTGAGGCTGTAGAGTTTCAGTCCAGTTCTGAGGTCAGGTGGCTGTGAGAGCAATGGCAAAACCTTCAGCTCATGCCTCTTGAGGTCGTCTATGGGGGATTTGGAGGTGTATTTGGGATCACTGCTCAGAGGAACCCTGGTTGCTGATGATTAGGACAGGGTTAGAGGATTCCGGCTATTTGTAAAGTCTGGACGTTCACATCACCTGTCTTTTTTTAATTGGTCAGCATCAACCAGCCACATGTAAAGGCTAAGCCCTGAGACCTTGGTCAGAGTTATCTGAGACATAAAACTGGACTAAACAAAACTAATAAACTAATCCTAAACCATTGCTTTGAATAATGAAAAAGTGCTTCATGTTTTTTGAGATCATTTTGTCTTCCAGTGCTTAACTGTTCATAATGTTAAGACAATTGTTTACATTCATATTTTGTGTCAATTTAAGTAATTTATAATGAAAATGGCATAAAAGAGATTAGAGGATGATCAAATTTCATATACTAATGCTGAAACTTTCACTGGTTGAATCATTAGATTTTCATAAACATCCAAGTATATTAAAAATGGTGATTGTTTGCTGCACTTATATCATCTTTAATTGGACATATCCCCAAATAAGGAAAGGAGCAATTCATAATGACGCAGCAGTATGAGAGGACAAAATGTGATGTGTGTGAATCTTGTTTTGATGCGATCTTTGAAATTTAATTTCAATTTTAAAGTACAGTATAACTATCATATTGTACTCACGCTCTTCTACTGTGAAACAAACACTCCCAAGTCATTAATCTTCTCAGGACATGTTGTCTTTCTTCAGGTGTATGCAGCATCTAATGTGGAGCTCATCACCAAGACAAGAACCAGCCATCTGTCTGACCAGAACAAGAACAAAGCAAAAGGTAAACTATGTGCTTTGAGATCACAGTAACCCAGACTTCAACAACAGAAGATGCTTAAAAACATCCAGTAATGGGGTTCAGGCTGTCCTGGTGATGCAGTTTTGATGTTTAGTGAGGAAATTAGTTAAAGTATGGTCACCTGTGCCAGAAACAGCAATACAACTCCCCTGCCATGAAGTCTATGTCGATAAATACAGGGAATAGCATCGGTCCGAATACAACATCTTGTGGGACACCATATTAACTTTGCTATCAAAGATTCATTCTGAACATGATGAAATTGTATTCTGTCTGATCAGTGGGGTGAATGCAGCAGAACGAGCCACTTCATCATATCAAACATGCTACAGTGACATGTGGTATATATTATTTCATTAACTTAAATGAAAGACAGCAACCCACCGTGTCTCTGAGCAGGTGGAAAAACTCCACTGCAGAACTTCTTTGGAATTGCTGAGCAACACATTGGACCTAATAATGGGGTAAGTTGTTCTATAATATTCAGCAAAACACTGTGGGGAAATCTGATGGATGGGTGTGAAACATGTCGCTGGTGTTGACCTTCTCCAGGCGCTGACTGAGATGTCCTGTCCTGCTGTGACCAACCCTTCAACGCTGACAGCAGAAGAATACTTCAGCTCCAGCTCCACCTCGATGCTCAGGGACATCGGCCATCCGTGTCAGCTGACCACCAAGACTCAAAGGTGATGCAGACAGACAAGAGAGACGTGGGGGGCTTTCAATCATCCCAGCCTCCGACAGTCCATCCAAGCTGACTAAAAAGAACCAGACAACCGTAAACTCAAACGCTGTCGCTGTTTATGTGCTAAATTGATCAGGACTGTTTCAATCACAGTTTCTCTGCTCTGGCGACTGACAGACCCCCTCCAGTTGAATATTCAGGGCCTCCTCTTGTGTTTCTTGAGTTGTAGTGTCGTGGCATCATAGCGTTGTGGTGTAGTGTTGTAGTGGTGTTGTACTGTTGTGTTGTGGTTGTGTGTCTTCCAGGTTTAAGGCCAAACTGTGGTTGTGCGAGTCCCACCCCCTCTCCTTGGCTGAACAAGTGGCCCCCATCATTGACCTCATGGCCATCTCCAACGCCCTGTTCGCCAAGCTGCGTGATTTCATCACTTTGCGCTTGCCTCCAGGCTTCCCCGTCAAAATTGGTAAAACTAAAATAAAACGAATGTTTTGGGGGAATCACAGAACAATTGAAGGAGGTCTGTAACAGAGCGTCTCCTCCCTCCAGAGATCCCCCTCTACCACATCCTGAACGCCAGGATCACCTTCAACAACCTGAACGGCTGTGACGACGTGTGTGCTGACAACGATGTGGGGGTGGAGGACGATGATGAGAGGGACACCCTGGGGACAAACCTCCCATCGCCAGGCAGCGACTCCTCCAGTGTCTCCAGCTCCACCAGTAAGATCGGGACAGAAATAAAGTCACTCTTGGTCATGTCTTTGAAGCCAGATTAAATCTATACAGGGGCTTTGATCTTCCTGCTAGTTTACAAGAGTTGAACAGTAGTTTAGTCACACAATAGAGCCCCCTGTGTGTGTGTGGGTGTGGGTGTGCATGGCTGGATGTTTGCATTACTAGAACCTTAGAAGTGCAGAGAGACAGAACCTGTGGAAGTGTTCTCCTTAGAAAGAGCGTCAGATGCAGCAGATAATGACGCTCTCGCCCCTGTGTGCTGCAGCCTCGTGTCGATCGGCCGTGATTCCCTCGTGTGTGTTTGAGGTTCCACCTGGATACACCGTGCTGGGAAGCAAACAGAGAGACACCCTGAGGGAGGAAGAGGAAGACCTGCTGCAGTTTGCTATCCAGCAGAGTCTGCTGGAGGCGGGCTCCGAGCACGATCAGGTGGGTGGAGCTTTGAGTGTGTTCATATTGAACCTACCACTACTCTGGTGGAGGCATGGCCAACTCAATCCAGACCAACCAGCGGCGTGGTGTGAACTTTAATGACATGAAGACGCAGCAGTCGCTCTGGCCGAGGTTCCACCGGACAGACTCACTAAAGAAGCTTCTCTTCACCGATCTAACACCGGGAAAGATCTTCCATCTGAAGGGGCCACGGGTAAGCTCACATCTCCTCATTGGACTCAATATTAAATATCAACTGTGGTTTTTGTTGTAATAAATGTATTTGTATGTAATTAAGTCATAATTTCTACTAATGTTGCTTTCTTTGGGTTGGCTACCTTCCATATGAACCAGTTTGATGAAAGAGTAGCCTAGTTAGTTGGCTTGAAGCCTTGTCTAAAAATCTTTTTCGTAAATTTATAAATAATACAAATATGGAAAACTTTGTTTTATTAACATGCAAATTAAAAAAATCTGTTACTTTTTCTAGGTCCCTATTTGGGGTCTTAACATGGGCGAAGGCGGGGTTCATCGCTGTTGCGGTCAACAGTTCTCAGGACCCACGGAGCACTGGGGGGGTTGGTGCCTTGCTCAAGTGTATCTTGGTGGTGCTCTGGCGCCTCCCCTGGTCCGTCGTGGGGATTGAACCAGGAGCCCTCTGCTTCTAACCCAATCACCTACTGAGCTTGAACATTTAAATTATATGTGAAAATGGAGTATTTCTGTTTAAGCAGTAATGTTAAAATCTAATCATTTACTATCAGTTGATTTCATGTATGTTAAAATATTTAGTTAAAATTGGAGTAGAAATACATGTGTAACGTCTATAAAATGTATAAAAGGTAAATCTGTATGATAAGGAGAAAAATAAGTTAATTGAAAACAAAAGGATTCTAAAATATAGGACAAGGTTTCTGTTAATCGAAAGCTTAATTTAATGTCCTTAGCTTGTTTGTAAAATACTGAATTGTATCTAAATTATTTGTAGCTTTTGCAACCTTCCTTTCTTGCTGTTTACTGGTTCAATAAACAGAAGAATGAATGAAATCATGACTGCTCAAGTCCTTCCCTTCAAGAGTGGGAATCTTTGACAGCACTTTGAGGCTGGAGCCGGTCCCAGATCCAACATCCAAAGACAAGCAACCATCCACACACCTACGCTTAAAGAGTAGCAAAGTCACGTGTCCCAGAAATGAATGTCTTTGGACTGTGGGGCCAAGCTGGAGAAGCTCCTAAAGCCCTGAAATAGAAAACAATGAATGGCCAATCCATTAACCATTCCATAATGTATTTTCAGTTGCAGCATGGTGTGGTGGTCATCACGTCCCCTCTCATCAGAAGGTCTCAGGTTCTAATCCCTGTTGATGGAGGTTGGGTCTCTCTATGTGGAGTCTCCATGTGCCTAGGGGGTTAGTGTGTGTGTGTGTGTGTGTGTGTGTGTGTGTGTGTGTGTGTGTGTGTGTGTGTGTGTGTGAGCCCTGAGACTGACTGGGACCAGTCCAGGGTGGACCCACCTTCACCCAGTGTCAGCTGGGACAAACTCCAGCCCCCCCACCACCCTCTGAGGAGGACCAAGGTAGAAGATGATGGATGATGGATGGATGGATGAATATTGGTACTCCTAAGTACTCCTCCTTTGGGAGCATGGGGTCCGGGACCCTCCACTAAGGGTTAGGAGCTTTACTGGCATTACTGGTAGTAAGTCAGCCTTGTTCCCAGTGCATGTTGAACTCTGTCACAATTTTTTGGACAGAATTTCCAAGTGTACTCAGGTGCTTGGGGGTCCAGTTCAAGATTTCATCTCTGCTTTTTGCAGTTGGCTCCTTCAGGCCAAGAAGTATTTTTGGGGTATGTTCAGGAGTGAGGGAAGGAGTGTGAGATTGAGAGCTGATATTAGGATGTTATGGTGCTATTAACTCCTCCATTTTGGATTAACTGGAGGCTCCTCAAATAATGGTTATTGGGATGTCCAAATTTTTTTGTTATCGGGATGTCCAAAATTATTTGGATATCTCAATAACAATGATTTACAAGAGTCCAGCCTGGAGGAGCTCTTCAGCATCTCGCCGAGTCATGAGACACTGTCTGGTCTACTCTGTCCATGAGACACCCTCTGGTCTACTCTGTCCATAAGACACCCTCTGGTCTACTCTGTCCATGAGACACCCTCTGGTCTCTCTGCCATGACACCCTCTGGTCTACTCTGTCCATGAGACACCCTCTGGTCTACTCTGTCCATAAGACACCCTCTGGTCTACTCTGTCCATGAGACACCCTCTGGTCTACTCTGTCCATGAGACACCCTCTGGTCTACTCTGTCCATGAGACACCCTCTGGTCTACTCAATCAATCAATCTTTATTTATACAGCGTCTTATACAATCAAAATTGTTTCAAGGCGCTTTACAGAACCCCAGGGCCTACCCCAGACAAGCAACAGTGGCAAGGAAAAACTCCCCTTTAACAGGAAGAAACCTTGAGCAGGACCAGGCTCATGTAGGGGGACCCTCCTGATGATGGACAGATGGGTAGAGAGAGAGGAGAGGAGAGGAAGAAGAGGGAGACGAGAGAAGAGGAGAGGCACAGAACACAGAAACACACACAAAGATACAAAAACACACTATACAACAGGTCAGCGGGCCAGATGTTGTCATGCAGCTCCGAAGGCGGCGATACCTGTAAATAAATAAATAGAGGGGGGGGGGCAGAAAAACTACACAGGAATCTGCATAACTAGTCTGCTTGATGAGGAGGAGGAAAGGAGACGAGAGGAAACCATGACCAGTGTGGTGACAGAGGCCTGTCAGGTGATCCTGTTTCTGGACCCCGGCAGCCTTGGCCTATAGCAGCATAACTAGTATCTTAACCTGGTGATCCTATAGCAGCATAACTAGTATCTTAACCTAGTGATCCTATAGCAGCATAACTAGTATCTTAACCTAGTGATTAGAAGACCCCCTAAGTATGATCATTAGTCTGTCTATGATAGTAACTGAACTACAAGGTTAGTAACAATAAGCTTTATCAAAGAGGTAGGTTTTAAGTCTGGTCTTAAAAGTAGAGATGGAGTCAGCCTCCCGTACCTGGACAGGGAGCTGGTTCCATAGCAGGGGGGCCTGGTAGCTAAATGCTCGGCCCCCCAATCTACTCCCAAAGACTCTGGGAACCACAAGTAGACCAGCGTTCTGAGAGTGGAGCGGTCTATTGGGCTGGTAAGGTATCACTAGCTCCTCCAGGTAGGATGGAGCTAGGCCTCTGAGGACCTTGTAGGTCAAGAGGAGGGTTTTAAAAATGATTCTGAATTTAACGGGCAGCCAATGAAGAGACGCCAGTACAGGAGTTATGTGATCTCTTTGGTCAATACCTGTCAGAACTCTGGCTGCAGCATTTTGGATCACCTGGAGGCTTCTTAAAGAGTTGTTTGAGCACCCCGATAGTAAAGAATTACAATAGTCCAGCCTGGAAGTAACAAAAGCATGGACTAACTTTTCAGCATCATGCTGCAATAATATCTTCCTCATCTTTGTGATGTTCCTCAGATGAAAAAAGGCACTTCTACACACCAATTTGATGTGTGAGTTAAAGGAGAGGTTCTGATCAAAAGTTACTCCTAGATTCCTCACAGAGAGTCTAGATTCTGAGGAGATACCATCTAGTGTGATAATGTGATCTAACCTATCCCTGAGAGGTTTAGGACCAAACACCATGACCTCAGTTTTTCCTGGGTTGAGGAGAAGGAAATTTGGAGACATCCAGGACGTTATGTCCTTAAGACAGGTCTGGAGCTTCACTAACTTCTCTGTCTCTTCTGGTTTCATGGATAAATAAAGCTGAGCGTCATCAGCATAACAATGAAAATTTACCCCATGCTGCCGAATAATGTTCCCTAAGGGAAGCATGTACAGGGTGAAGAGGATTGGTCCAAGTACAGAACCTTGAGGGACTCCGTGGCTAACCCTACTGTATGAAGAGGGAACACCATGGACAAGAGCAAACTGGTATCTATCAGATAAATATGATCTAAACCAGTCTAGTGCTGTCCCTTTAATCCCAACCACATGTTCCAGTCTCTGTAACAGGATGCTGTGATCAACTGTATCAAAAGCAGCACTGAGGTCCAGCAGAACCAGCATAGAAACCAGTCCATGATCTGAAGCTATGAGAAGATCATTGGTAACTTTAAGAAGTGCTGTTTCTGTGCTGTGGTGAGCTCTGAAGCCTGACTGAAAGATCTCAAACAGACTGTTCCTCTGCAGGTGCTCCAGTAACTGAGTCACCACCACCTTCTCAAGAATTTTAGAAATGAACGGAAGGTTGGATATCAGCCTATAATAATATTTGCTAACACGTCAGGATCCAGTGATGGTTTTTTAAGCAACAGCTTAATCACTGCCACCTTGTAGGACCGGGGTACATAACCTGTCACTAAGGAACCATTGATCTGGTCCAGGATAGGACTGCCTATCAATGGTAGAACATCCTTCAACAGGTGTGTTGGGATGGGATCTAAAAGACACGTGGTGGTCTTGGATTTCTGAATCAGCGAAGACGCCTCAGAAAAATATATAGGGCTGAAGGAGTTTAAGGGCTTGTTGGAGAACCTGTATGTTCCCACGGTCAGCACATCTGGTGATAGTCCAGATGTTGGGATGGCCTGCTTAGCTTTCTCTCTAATGGCTAGAACTTTATGAGTGAAGAAGCTCATGAAGTCTTCACCAGTAAGGGAGGAAGGGATACGTGGGTCTAAAGCAGTGTGACTCTGAGTTAATTTGGCCACGGTGCTGAAAAGGAACCTGGGGTTGCTCTTATTTTCCTCAATTAAAGAAGAAAAATAAGCTGTTCTAGCCTTGCGAAGGGCCTTTTTGTAAACTAATAGACAGTCTTTCCAGGCTACATGATAGCTGTCTATTTTACAGGAATGCCACTTCCTTTCCAGTCTTCACACTTTCTGCTTGAGGGTCCTGATATGTGAATTATACCAGGGGGCACACCTCCTCTGATTTACTGTTTTCTTTTTCAGAGGGGCAACAGAATCAAGTGTGATTCTCAGTGAGGCTGCTACACCTTCAGCAATATAGTCAACCTCAGCAGGGCTACTCTGTTCATAAGACACCCTCTGGTCTACTCTGTCCATGACACACCCTCTGGTCTACTCTGTCCATGAGACACCCTCTGGTCTACTCTGTCCATGAGACACCCTCTGGTCTACTCTGTCCATGAGACACCCTCTGGTCTACTCTGTCCATGAGACACCCTCTGGTCTACTCTGTCCATGACACACCCTCTGGTCTACTCTGTCCATGAGACACCCTCTGGTCTACTCTGTCCATGAGACACCCTCTGGTCTACTCTGTCCATGAGACACCCTCTGGTCTACTCTGTCCATGAGACACCCTCTGGTCTACTCTGTCCATGAGACACCCTCTGATCTACTCTGTCCATGAGACACCCTCTGGTCTACTCTGTCCATCAGACACCCTCTGGTCTACTCTGTCCATCAGACACCCTCTGATCTACTCTGTCCATCAGACACCCTCTGGTCTACTCTGTCCATGAGACACCCTCTGGTCTACTCTGTCCATGAGACACCCTCTGGTCTACTCTGTCCATGAGACACCCTCTGGTCTACTCTGTCCATGAGACACCCTCTGGTCTACTCTGTCCATAAGACACCCCCTGGTCTACTCTGTCCATGAGACACCCTCTGGTCTACTCTGTCCATGAGACACCCTCTGGTCTACTCTGTCCATGAGACACCCTCTAGTCTACTCTGTCCATGAGACACCCTCTGGTCTACTCTGTCCATGAGACACCCTCTGGTCTACTCTGTCCATAAGACACCCCCTGGTCTACTCTGTCCATGAGACACCCTCTGGTCTACTCTGTCCATGAGACACCCTCTGGTCTACTCTGTCCATCAGACACCCTCTGGTCTACTCTGTCCATGAGACACCCTCTGGTCTACTCTGTCCATGAGACACCCTCTGGTCTACTCTGTCCATGAGACACCCTCTAGTCTACTCTGTCCATGAGACACCCTCTGGTCTACTCTGTCCATGAGACACCCTCTGGTCTACTCTGTCCATGAGACACCCTCTAGTCTACTCTGTCCATGAGACACCCTCTGGTCTACTCTGTCCATCAGACACCCTCTGGTCTACTCTGTCCATGAGACACCCTCTGATCTACTCTGTCCATCAGACACCCTCTGGTCTACTCTGTCCATGAGACACCCTCTGGTCTACTCTGTCCATGAGACACCCTCTGGTCTACTCTGTCCATGAGACACCCTCTGGTCTACTCTGTCCATGAGACACCCTCTGGTCTACTCTGTCCATGAGACACCCTCTGGTCTACTCTGTCCATGAGACACCCTCTGGTCTACTCTGTCCATGAGACACCATCTGGTCTACTCTGTCCATGAAACACCCTCTGGTCTACTCTGTCCATGAGACATCCTCTGATCTACTCTGTCCATTAGACACCCTCTGGTCTACTCTGTCCATGAGACACCCTCTGGTCTACTCTGTCCATGAGACACCATCTGGTCTACTCTGTCCATGAAACACCCTCTGGTCTACTCTGTCCATAAGACACCCTCTGGTCTACTCTGTCCATGAGACACCCTCTGGTCTACTCTGTCCATGAGACACCCTCTGATCTACTCTGTCCATTAGACACCCTCTGGTCTACTCTGTCCATAAGACACCCCCTGGTCTACTCTGTCCATAAGACACCCTCTGATCTACTCTGTCCATTAGACACCCTCTGGTCTACTCTGTCCATTAGACACCCTCTGGTCTACTCTGTCCATAAGACACCCTCTGGTCTACTCTGTCCATAAGACACCCTCTGATCTACTCTGTCCATTAGACACCCTCTGGTCTACTCTGTCCATAAGACACCCTCTGGTCTACTCTGTCCATAAGACACCCTCTGGTCTACTCTGTCCATAAGACACCCTCTGGTCTACTCTGTCCATAAGACACCCTCTGATCTACTCTGTCCATTAGACACCCTCTGGTCTACTCTGTCCATAAGACACCCTCTGGTCTACTCTGTCCATAAGACACCCTCTGGTCTACTCTGTCCATGAGACACCCTCTGGTCTACTCTGTCCATCAGACACCCTCTGGTCTACTCTGTCCATGAGACACCCTCTGATCTACTCTGTCCATAAGACACCCTCTGGTCTACTCTGTCCATGAGACACCCTCTGGTCTACTCTGTCCATCAGACACCCTCTGGTCTACTCTGTCCATGAGACACCCTCTGCTCTACTCTGTCCATCAGACACCCTCTGGTCTACTCTGTCCATGAGACACCCTCTGGTCTACTCTGTCCATTAGACACCCTCTGGTCTACTCTGTCCATAAGACACCCTCTGGTCTACTCTGTCCATGAGACACCCCCTGGTCTACTCTGTCCATAAGACACCCTCTGATCTACTCTGTCCATGAGACACCCTCTGGTCTACTCTGTCCATAAGACACCCTCTGGTCTACTCTGTCCATGAGACACCCTCTGGTCTACTCTGTCCATGAGACACCCTCTGGTCTATTCTGTCCATGAGACACCCTCTGGTCTACTCTGTCCATGAGACACCCTCTAGTCTACTCTGTCCATGAGACACCCTCTGGTCTACTCTGTCCATGAGACACCCTCTGGTCTACTCTGTCCATGAGACACCCTCTAGTCTACTCTGGTTTAAGTTTAGGACACCATCAGCTCAGTTTGGTGCAGACCAAGAAGGACATGTCCCCTAAGAGAAGGATGTGCAGAGTGAAAAGGACTGGTTCAAGCACAGAACCCTGAGGAACTCCAGGACTAAATATGAAGAAGAATCATGAACAAACTCGTATTGACCAGGTAATCTGACCTCGAGCAGTCTAGTGCTGTCCCTCTAATCCCAACATGTCCCAGTCTATGTCTAAGAATGCTCTGATCAACAGTATCAGAAGCAGCACTGAGGTCCAGTAGAACCAGTAGAACCCAGTCCATTGAAGGTCTAACATCATTAGTACATTTGACAAGGTCTGTTTCTGTCCTGTGATGATCTAAAACCTGATTGAAACATCTCAGACAGGCTGTTCCTCTGCAGGAGGTCCAGGAGCTGAGTCACACCACCTTCTCAAGAACGTTAGAGATAAAAGGAAGGTTGGATAGAGGCCTCTCATTGGCTGACACTGGATCACATGATGGTTTTAAGCAGCAGTCTCATTTCTGCGAGACAGGGTTGTGTGTGTATGTGTGTGTGTGTGTGTGTGTGTGTGTGTGTGTGTGTGTATGTGTGTGTGTGTGTGTCTGTATCACACATATGCCATCAATAGTACCAAATATGCTTCCAACAGTAGTTTGGGGCTTGACAGGATTTAAAACTTCTAATGAGGCATGCAGCATGTGGAACCTTTGCCCCTTGAACGACATAAACATGTATGATGTGTGGATATTTTTTCCAGAGGAAGTATCAGAACCTCAAGGTGGAATACTAGACCACAAATCAGAACATTTTATTGACCCAAGGAACCCACGTGGTATCATCTCACATAGAAGCAGACTCAAGGGGCACCACTAGGCAGCACAAGGGTTAAGGAGGTAGGGAGGAGACAGAAGGAGGTAGGGAGGAGGCAGGATGGAGGGAGGAGACAGAAGGAGGGACAGAGGACCCTGGAGCGTGGACAGCTCACCGGCTCATAGGACTAGGAGCACAAACCCATGCAGACCCAGGGGAACATGTAAAATCCTCTGAGGTAGATTCAGACCAGGGAGCTCTGCAGCCATGACCAACCAGTACAATAAAACCACGTTGGACTGGACTTTGAATCTAAAGTTTAGTCACTTTCATGGTTTGGTTCTTTTGTAATTTCCTCTGTGTGTCTTCTGCTCGTACTGAGGATCCTCGATTGTGATGACCACGTCTATCAAGACACATCGTCTCCTCATTAAGAAGAGGACTTTGTATTGCTCCAAGGTTTCTTTGGAGAACTGGTCACTTGTGAACCCCCAACGTGGCTCTGGCTTTTCTCAAGCTCCTTCTGCTTGGAGTGTTGGCCACCACCAGGCAAGGAGCATGCTGGGAGTTGATGTTTAGTTCAGGTTGGAGCACAAAGCAGCTCGAACAGGCGAAGGGGTCCGACAAACGTGAGGCGAAGACAAGGTCAAAGAATGAACGTGATGGCGACTGAAAAAACAATACGAGGACTAACCAGTCCAAGGACCTGGTAACACGACGGAGAGACAGGAGGGTAAAGACAGGACGGAAGACTCAGGACAGAGGGAGCAGGACAGGAAGCAGACTGAACCAGGGTTAGAGATTTCTGAATAAAACAGGAAGGACTACACATGAATATAAAAACTCTGTATAAAACACCCTGAACGCCTCCAACACAGACCACCATCCTCTGCTTCAGCGACCTCTACACATGGAGCAGACCTTCCTCCACAGTCCCCTCATCACCCCCACGCCCACAACCATGGGGCTGAAGGTCAAGACAGGGCTGCTGGCCTGGACGTGTGTGTGTCTTTGTGTCTGTGTGTCTGTATGTGTGTGTCTGTGTGTGTGTGCCTGTGTGTGTGGGGGGGTCTGTGTGTCTGTGTGTGTGTGTCTGCATGTGTGTCTGTGTGTGTGTGTGTCTGTGTGTGTGCTTGTGTGTGTATCTGTGTGTGTGTGTATGCCTGTGTGTGTGTCTGTGTGTGTGTGTGCCTGTGTGTGTGTGTCTGTGTGCGTTTGTGTGTGTACCTGTGTGTGTGTGTGTCTGTGTGCGTGTGTGTGTCTGTGTGTGTGTGTGTGTGTGTGTACCTGTGTCTGTGTGCGTGTGTGTGTGTGTCTGTGTCTGTGTGTGTGTGTGTGTGTGTGTGTGTGTGTGTGTGTGTGTGTGTGTGTGGACTGGTTCACCCACTGGTGTAAGGACATCCATGTTCTTCCTGATTGATGTGTGTTGTTGTGAGTTTGGGGGTGAGTGGGTTGACGTTCCACCTGTAGGTAGAACCTTGTTTGATGTGGACTAGCAGGTTTGAAGACCCAAGCTTCTATCTTCTCTGTCTAGGTGACCATCTGGGAGGCACTAACCAACAGCAAACCAGGGACACACCCATTTCCCTCGAATCCAAGCCATCTGGACAGGTCTGTTCTTCACAGCCATCTTACCTTCCTCCTTGGTCCATTTATAGTTCCTGGATGAAGAGGTGATCACACATCTGTTGGCCTTCTTTTCCCTCCCCAGGACCTCGCAGGACAAGTCTAGCCCCCCCACCAGCCTCCTGTCCAGCCCCTTTAAGAAGATGTCCTCCACCTGCAGGTACAATAAGAAACTGCGCATCGCCATGGAGACGTCAGCCAGAGAGCAGGAAGGGCCAGAGCAGCCTCACCAGGAGGAACTTCTGGAGTAGCTCCTGCAGCTGTTACTGATGGAGGAACAGAAGCTGAGGGCCCAGGAGGGTCTCTAAAGCTGCTGGTGGACAAGACCAGAACCAGTCACCTTCAAAATAGAAGGGGCTGGATGACACGGTCATAGTGGTTTGCAATAAAAGCTCATCCTCCTTCTGTCCTGAGGCTTCAGTGAGACCGAGGAGCTCCTCAGTGGTTCCCTCTGGAGTTCAGTCTTTTTGTTGGGGAGGGGACTTCCTGCATCTTCTGTTTCCGTCTGAGGCCGAGGTCTGTGCTTTAAAAGCAGTTCTCTTGGTCAGTCCTGGTGGAAGAGTTGAGGGAATCATCTCTGCATCACAAGTTCATCAGAGCAGATGCGGAAGCAGCAGGTGAAGAGCATCAACAGGTGCTTCTAGGTCCTGTCAGCTTGAACCTGGGCTAACCTTCATTTAGGGACTTCTAATAATGTAGTGGGCATAAAGGAGCGCTGGGTTTAGTGTGTACCAGTCCAGATGTTCTGGAAGTAGCTCATGGTTGTGATTTAGTTTCAGCACAAATTAAACTCAGGGTCGACCTGGTCTGAGCCGGTTGGTAGACCGAGGAGCACGCCGCTGGGGCTGACGTGGCTTTGAGCAGAGCGTGGAAACGCAGCACATCATCTGTACGGTTACACATGAGGGAAGACCTAACGCATGAACGTAGTCATAAGCAACTTGTGGGCGTGGCCTCCCTGGACATCCGCCATACAAGGATCACCACTGTCAGTAGTCAAGGGTTCATCCCTGAGACCAGACAGGTGAGTTTAGCACAGTCACACTGAGCCGTCCGCTCTACTTCCAACAGTCCTGCCCACTCACCAAGGTTGAGCCTCATTAGATTTGTCATGAGGCTCAGATGAGTCATCATGACTTCAAGTCCCAAGTCCCAACATAGGTTACGCTCTTGACACGTGTGTCATGGAGAGTATAATCTGTGCTTGTGTCCCAGCCAAACCAACAAGTCAGCCTGGAAAAACCCAGATGGGATCCCAGGATTCTGCCCGTGATGCATTTAGGGCCCTTTATAATGCACTTGTTCACCCAATGCTTGTTCTTTAATTATACAACGTAAATGATGTCATATGACTTCAAAAGAGAAGCCTGTCGAAGGAGTTTAAATCCATCAGGATCATAAATGCCAACATATAACACAAGAATTCTATCCTTTCCTTTTTAGCTAAACTGGGATTTTCTTATAATCTTGTGATGTTTTGTGTGGTTTAGTCTCCTCTGTTGTTTTAGAATGAAACATGGTGTTGACATCTGCAGATGGATCAATGGTGCGCTGATTACAATCACCTCATAGCTGCAAGGTTCTGGGTTCGATTCTTGGTTCAGGGCTTTTCTACTTAAAGTTTATTCATTCTGGATGTATGAATATTTGGAAGGAAACCTGTTGTCAACTATTTATTAAACACATTTTTCCATTCTTGCTTGAATGAAAGTACTTGTATATCCAGTGTGCATTTATCACCGATTAAAAGACCTTTTTCTTTTCTTTTGGGTCTGCTTGATGCGTCATCCATGCTCGATGAATAAAACTGGCATACAGCAAAGCTCATGTTGATGGTATAGTCATGGTAGTCAAATGACAATGACCTCAGTGGTTACGTCACTGACTTTGGTGCGGTAGGTTACCGGTTCGATTCATGGAGCAGGGCAGAGAACGTGGTACTGATGGAGTGCTACTATGGGAGTAACCCCAGCGAGAGAGGGCACACACGATCATCACACACGATCTAAGAAGCAGCTCTTAGCTCAGTGTTCAAGTAAGAAGCTGCTGTCTCAGTTAGAGATTGATGAGGCACAGCGGTGTGCCTCTACCACGGTACAAATATGCTATGGCAAGGGGGAGCCAGGACGCCAGGTCAGTATGGGGGTAATTTCATCATCACCCCCCAACATCAATATTGGGTACAAAGCCCAATGACAGATAGAATCGGGACAAGCAGCTGAGAGAATCATCAAGTCCTGGGGGAACTCAACTACCTCCCTGCCAAGGCTGACAGACAAAGTACCATCTAGGAGTAACTTTTGATCAAAACCTCTCCTTTAACTCACACATCAAATTAGTCTGTAGAAATGGTGCAGCATGATGCTGAAAAGTTAGTCCATGCTTTTGTTACCTCCAGGCTGGACTATTGTAATTCTTTATTATCAGGGTGTCCAAACAACTCTTTAAGAAGCCTCCAGGTGATCCAAAATGCTGCAGCCAGAGTTCTGACAGGTATTGACCAAAGAGATCACATAACTCCTGTACTGGCGTCTCTTCATTGGCTGCCCATTAAATTCAGAATCATTTTTAAAACCCTCCTCTTGACCTACATGGTCCTCAGAGGCCTAGCTCCATCCTACCTGGAGGAGCTAGTGATACCTTATCAGCCCAATAGACCGCTCCGCTCTCAGAACGCTGGTCTACTTGTGGTTCCCAGAGTCTTTGGGAGTAGACTGGGGGGCCGAGCATTTAGCTACCAGGCCCCCCTGCTATGGAACCAGCTCCCTGTCCAGGTACGGGAGGCTGACTCCACCTCTACTTTTAAGACCAGACTTAAAACCTACCTCTTTGATAAAGCTTATTGTTACTAACCTTGTAGTTCAGTTACTATCATAGACAGACTAATGATCATACTTAGGGGGTCATCTAATCACTAGGTTAAAATACTAGTTATGCTGCTATAGGATCACTAGGTTAAGATACTAGTTATGCTGCTATAGGATCACTAGGTTAAGATACTAGTTATGCTGCTATAGGATCACTAGGTTAAGATACTAGTTATGCTGCTATAGGATCACTAGGTTAAGATACTAGTTATGCTGCTATAGGCCGAGGCTGAGGGTCCAGAAACAGGATCACCTGACAGGCCTCTGTCACCACACTGGTCATGGTTTCCTCTCCTCTCCTCTCTCCTCTCCTCTCCTCTCCTCTCCTCTCCTCTCCTCTCCTTTCCTCTCCTCTCCTCTCCTCTCCTCTCCTTTCCTCCTCCTCATCAAGCAGACTAGTTATGCAGATTCCTGTGTAGTTTTTCTGCCCCCCCGATTTATTTATTTACAGGTATCGCCGCCTTCGGAGCTGCATGACAACATCTGGCCCGCTGACCTGTTGTATAGTGTGTTTTTGTATCTTTGTGTGTGTTTCTGTGTTCTGTGCCTCTCCTCTCCTCTCGTCTCCCTCTTCTCCCTCTCCTCTCCTCCTCTCTCTCTACCCATCTGTCCATCAGCAGGAAGGTCCCCCTACATGAGCCTGGTCCTGCTCAAGGTTTCTTCCTGTTAAAGGGGAGTTTTTCCTTGCCACTGTTGCTTGTCTGGGGTTAGGTCCTGGGATCCTGGAAAGGCCTTGAAACAATTTTGATTGTAAAAGACGCTATAGAAATAAAGATTGATTTGATTTGATTTGATTTGATAAGATCCAGGCCATAAACACCTAGCCCCTGCCAGTAATCAGATACCCTGCTGGCATAATACCCTGGCCACTGGAAGAGGTACAAGCCACTGACATCAAGACATGGAAGTGGAAGGAAGGGGGCCGAGGACTAGTAAGTGTCCGAACTACTGTCCAGGAGGAAACAACAAGCCTCCGAGAGTACATCAAGAAGATGGTGTTGGGGTCTGGTGCACCTGGCGCCGCCCTGCCCTGGGAGCAGCGGGAGCGCGCACACCTGATCTGCATCCCGCCATTACCTCCCCTTCTTAAGGCCCGTCGCTGACAGCGGAGGTTGTCGGGTCGTTCCTTTGCCTCCCGTCTCCGATCCTGTCCTGCCCTCGACTCTCCGACTCAGCCTGCCTCTCGGTAACCCGGACTGACTCCCGTCTGCCCAGATCCCCCCGCTCATCGTTCGTCGACGCACCCTTGTGTTTGCGTCAACGAGGGTGCGGGGTGAATGTGGGGGGTGAATCACCCCGCTTGTCCGTTCCCCGGACATTCCAGTTCGCGGTGACGTATTATCGGTTCTTTTGGTTTTTTTCCCGTTCGGGTGATTTCTGTTGATCGTGTCTTTGTTCTGTTTTTCCCCGGTGATTTTGTGTTGGCCCGAGAGCCCTTTTTCCCTCCTGCACCAGAGCGTTTTTGTGTTTTGGACATTTTCTGAAAATAAACTTGTTTTCTTCCCTCGCTACCCTATGCCTGCGTTTGGGTCTTCGGTCAGAACCTAACAGATGGCCCGCACTGACCCACTGCTGAGTGAATGCCTCAGGCAACAGAAGCCCCCCAAGGAGGAGGAACCTGAGGGGCTATCATAGAAGGACAACCCCCTGCATGGAATGTACCACCGACAAATTGAGGAAGTGGCTGATATTGAGAAGACATACCAGTGGCTGGCAAAGGCTGGACTGAAAGACAGCACAGAGGCACTAATCATGGCTGCACAAGAACAGGCCCTAAGCACCAGAGCAATAGAGACCAGGGTCTACCATACCAGGCAAGACCCCAGGTGCAGGCTGTGTGGAGATGCCCCCGAGACAGTCCAGCACATCACAGCAGGGTGCAAGATGTTGGCAGGCAAGGCATACATGGAGCGGCATAACCAGGTGGCTGGCATAGTGTACAGGAACATCTGCACTAAGTATGGACTAGAAGTCCCAGGGTCCAGGTGGGAGACCCCCCTGAAAGTGGTGGAGAACAAGCAGGCCAAGATCCTGTGGGACTTCCAGATCCAGACTGACAAGATGGTGGTGGCCAACTAGCCTGACATCGTGGTGGTGGATACCAGAAGACAGTGGTGGTGACAGATGTAGCAATCCCAAGTGATGGGAGGTGGGGGGTGAAGGCAACAGTGGTCCCAGTAGAGATAGGAACACTAGGGCAGTAACACCCAAGCTGAGTAGCTGGCTCCAACAGATACCAGGAACCATCAGAGATCTCTGTCCAGAAGAGCGCAGTCCTAGGAACAGCTAAGATCCTGCGCAGGACCCTCAGACTCCCAGGCCTCTGGTAGAGGACCCGAGTCTGAAGGAAGGAGGCACCACCCAGGAGTGCGAGGAAGAGATTTTTTTTAATGTGAAAATTAAAAAGAAAGAAATCAAAGAAAAAAGATCTGATCCTCATTGATTTGATCATCATTGAACTGACCTTCTGAGCCCAACACTGCTTTGGACACCCGACCCTGTAGTTCGTCCCTCTGCTGACAGATGGCAGCACAGTCTAGTTTGATGATCGTTTCAGCAACTGATTGACCAAAACATGAAATGTACCTCTAAAATGTTTTAACTACAAAAAAACAAACCTGATAACGTAACATGAATGGAAGTCCACTAGGAAGGACCAGGAATAGGGTGAATTGTTACAGTTGGAGCATAGAGGATTTATCAGTAACATGAATGAAGACTGTGGACTCACCATGATGTCACCATCAGACTGTACACGCAAAATAAACTTTACTTAAATTCTCAAAATTCTCAAAAAAGAGTTACTGGGTGCATGAATTGTTTTATTCAAGACTGAAAAGTGTTTGTGGGGTTTATCAGTAATCTCAGGAGCACTAAAGCTGCATTTTATTTTAAACAACAGTCAGATGCGTCATATCTGTTATTTATGTTTGTGACTTTTTAATCTACAAGTTGTTCTTTCTATTAAAATCTTTTATCATTCCTGAGTCTGGAACTTTAAATGTGTTTATTATAACAGATTTAATTCTTAAAACAATTTAGATTCTTTAGTATTTTTGTAAAACACGTTTACAGTTTGTTACCATGTTAGTTAGTTAGTTAGTTAGTTAGTTAGTTAGTTAGTTAGTTAGTTAGTTAGTTAGTTGGTTGGTTGGTTGGTTGGTTGGTTGGTTAGTTAGTTAGTTAGTTGGTTAGTTGTATTATTACTTGAGGTCTTTTCACATCATTCACAAACATAACAAGTATAACTGACTCTAAAATCTAATAACTGAAGTGATCGCTCTCACGCCTCATCCTCTGTGTAAACTTGACTCTTTACTTGATTTTACTTGATTTGATTTTACTTGACTTCTAGTTGCGACGGTGTAACCAGTGGACCTGCAGCGATTAACTGAAAGTGACTCAACGGCAGAAACAGACTTTCTAAAATGCTGCAGTTGAGGTGTGTTAATTATGATTCATCATTAGCAGCCTAAAGGTGATAGGATCCATAATCTAATGATATTATAATCCCCAAATCCTTAACAATCTGGGTAAAATAACCCATGTGTTTCATTTGAAGTGTTTTTATATGACACAAATCTCTATCTCTGAGTTTGAATTCATATTGTTTGAATTAAAGTTATTTAAGGCTTTGGCACTGGCTGCTCCATAATCCTCCCTAATCCCAACTATTCTCCTGGTTCAACTGGTCCCAGTCATGAAGCTGGAGCGGAGAACGTATCACCAACAGGTGTGGATGTGCTCACATCAGGAGCAGAAACAGCTGGATTAATGCCCGTTGATGTGACGCTGACTTTTCTGTGCACGTGACTTTATCGCCTGTCTCCTGTAATGAGAGGACAACAGGCGGACGACCTCTCTCAGTATCTTGGTAACAGTAATATGAAGTGAGCCGCCGCCGCCGCCAGAGGAGGGGGGCAGCGGCGTGAGAGCGGCCTCCTCCGTACAGATAAGACGGGATTCTGTCATGCAAAATGAGTTCATTATAGAAGGGAGAAGGCGGCGGTGCTGAGCCTCGGCTCTGCGCCCGATAAAAGGCCAGAGTGACAGATTGGGGGGAAACACTTTCATTTCCTGTTATACAGAAGCAGCCCAGTATCGGGATATCAGAGAGGCTGAGGCGGGAGGATGGCGCCAACCCAAAGGACAAATCAGCAAGCCACACCAGTAAATGCCAGGAGTTTAGTGTCCACGGAGACGTCTGGGATATCCGAGGAAAAAATATGTGGATTCACATTTGAGGCCCGTTGGAGGGAGAGTTGAAAGATATGTCAAAGTCAGGCTGACTGACGAGAAGCCTGCAGACAAATACGAACAGCACCCAGCTCAGGAAAGCAGCATCGCAGCAAGACATCAAAGACACATCAAAGACACATCAAAGCTAAATCCAGCAAAACAACAATACAAGAAACCTGGAGAAGAGAAAGGAGACGAGGACGAGGTCCTGATGGAGCCTGATAGCGAGGACGGCCTGAATCACATTTCCAGAGTCAGAGATAGAAGCTGGACGCGCTGCACTGTTTAATATAGATGAGCAGCGATAACACAACACAGACTCACAACCATCAGGCAGCAGCGCAGAGCAGAGGAAATTACTAAAACACACGCACCATACAGAGACACACAAACACACACACGCAGAGAGAGAGAGACACACATATACAGTGACACACAAACACACACACATGCAGAGAGAGACACACATACAGAGACATAGAAACACACACATGCAGAGAGAGAGACACACACATACAGAGACAGACAAACACATACACATGCAGAGAGAGAGACACACACACACATACAGAGACATACAAACACACACATGCAGAGAGAGAGAGGGAGACACACACATACAAAGAGAGACACACATACAGCGACACACACAAAGAGAGACACACACACATTCAGAGAGAGACACACACATATACAGTGACAAATACAGAGACACACACATACAGAGAGGGACAAACACACACACATGCAGAGAGAGACACACACACACATACAGAGACATACAAACACACACATGCAGAGAGAGAGAGACACACACACATACAAAGAGAGAGACACATACAGCGACACACACAAAGAGAGACACACAAACACACACACATTCAGAGAGAGACACACATATACAGTGACAAATACAGAGACACACACATACAGAGAGGGACACACATTAAGAGACACACAAACACACAAAGACACACAGACATACTCCCACCCTTGTCATTCTATCTTTGTGAGGACTTACATCGGCCTACTATGTTCCCCAGCCTGAGCCCTGAACCCTGACCCCTGACCCTACCCTCCTGAGGCTCCTAGTGGGGTCAGCTAACCCTGGTTCATTGTGTTCAGTGGGGGGTCGAAGGGCCACATCCGACGACTCTGAAAGTCAGAGCGCTCGCCCTCATCCACGTCTTTTTTCCCAAAAAATACTTCAGAAGACGATTGTCAGGTTTTGTGTCTCCGGCCGTCCTTTGTGTCCTTTATGATGTCCTTTATGATGTCCTTCATGTCCACAACCGTCTGTGCTTTTGGGACACTTCCATTTCCAGCATGTAATCTTGAAGAATTGAGGTAATGAAGAAAATGTGAAGATGCGTGACACGTGAAGACCAATAAACAAGAGATGTTCAGGTCTAAGGTTCCAAACTAGAAGTAGAGCAGGACTAGAGGAAGACTAGAACAGGACTAGAGGAGAACTAGAAAAGGACTAGAGGAAGACTAGTGGAGGATTAGAACAAGACAAGAACAGGACTAGAGGAGGACTAGAACAGGTCTAGAGGCTAGAACAGGACTAGAACAGGACTAGAGCATGAATACAACAGGACCAGAGGAGGACTAGAACGGGACTAGAGGAGGACTAGTAGAGGACTAGAACAGGACTGGAGGAGGACTAGAAAAGGACTAGAGGAGGATTAGAACAGGACTAAAACAGGACTAGAGCAGGACTAGTACAGGACTAGAGGAGGACTAGAACAGGACTAGAGGAGGACTAGAGCAGGACTAGAGGAGGACTAGAGGAGGACTAGAACAGGACTAAAACAGGAATAGAGAAGGACTAGAAAAGGAATAGAGCAGGACTAGAGTAGGACTAGAACAAGACTAGTACAAGACTAGATTAGGACTACACCAAGACTAGAGTAGGACTAGAGCAGGACTAGAAAGGATTAGAAAAGGACTAGAGGACTAAAAATAAAACTAGAACTAGGGGTGTTACAGTGACCTCCTGAACAACAGTCTTCCCCAGAGTTTGCTTGAACTGCCCAAGTCAAATACACACGGAAACATGTACGGGGGAAAGAGTCCTGACATCTAGGGGTAGTAAGTAGGTTTAGGGTTAGTCAGGGTTGGTGAGTATGGTTAGGAATAGTCAGGGTTATGGTTAGTTAATAGAGTTAAGGTTAGGTGGGGATAGTTAGTAGGTTTAGGTTTAGTTGGGTGAGTGGGAACTAGCCAGAGGCTCTCCCTATGTTGACCAATGATAACAGAGTGTTTGTGCCGAGGTTGCACTGGCCAACGCAGTGTAGTCCCCAATACACCTCCCACTGGCAGTCCTGAGCCATATTTGGGGGAGAGCCAAAGGGAGGGGGCTCCTTGACGTTCAATCCACTGTGTCAGCTTGAATCCCAATCCCCCCGAGCTTCACTTTGTAAATTCATGTTTTTGAATGGGGTGGGAGGGGGCAAAAGATCTAGCAGTTAGCACCTAGCAGTGCAGTTGGTGGTTATGGGTTAAGTCAGAGCAGGTTAGGGGAAGTTAGGGGGGAAAAATCGGGGGTTAGGGTTAGGCATTAATTAGAAGTGTTTGAAGTTAGGGTTAGTGGTGGGGCAAGCCTATCATGGAAAACAGAAATTGAACTGAGGTTAGGGTGATTTGGGAGGTTACTTAGTAGGGTTAATGGGGTTAGTTAGGGTTAATTAGAGTTAGCTGGGTAGGTTAGGGGTACATTGGGGGGTTACGGTTAGTTAGTAGGGTTAGTTGACTGAGAGTTGCTCTCTGTTCTGCTCAGACTGGTGTCACATTTGTGGTCTTGTTTGATGCCTTTTTATATATGTAAAGAACAGGAAATTATGCACATTCCTACAACTCCATCCTGGGAGTGTGTGTGTGTATGTGTGTGAGTGTGGCTGGTGTATGCGTTCGCATGTGTGTGTTGTAAATGTGTGTGTTTCTGAGTGTGTACCAGTGTTGCCACCCCTCCCTTGTACAGGCAGAATGTTGCACCTTGTATGTTGCGGGGTTGCTCTTGGGGTGGGTGCTCTGTCCCCCTGTGGGGCCTGGTCTGTGGGTGCTCTGCTTCCTCTGCTGGGTGGACAAATGGCATCCTGGCTGACACAAAAAGGTATCCAGATGTTCCTGAACAGGACAGAATTTTAAAAAAAACTGTTGTGTCCTCAAGCGCTACCCAAGACTTTGTCTCTCGGTCTGTAGGTGCAGAAACCACAGGCCACACCCCAACCCCAAGCAATCATGGCAGCAAACCCCCTCTTTATGAAAGATGAAACCACAGCAAACGACGGTGTGGAGTTTGTTTTTATACTGCACCTTATGCCCCGAGTGCCTTCTTTGGTGTGCTGCCTTTCCACTGACTCTTTCTCCTGCTAAAAAAAGACTTGGGTACTGCACTGGGCAGGAGGTTGAGATTGCTGTTCATGCCATCTATTCATACTAACTAGATTAATGAGGCACTTGATTTTCTTAAGGTTCAAAGATTTAGGCAGGCAAAGCTGCTTTGTTTGAGGGTACCTGGAACCTTCTTTGTGTTGTGTTAAAAGTACAAGATGTCAGATCAACATGTGAGGAGCACGTCACTGCCAAAAAAATTGTGTCATGCACATTTGGTGTGAAAATATTGAGACCCTTGTTGTCAGGATTTTATGCTCTTTACAGAAATGTGTGTATGGATTGCCTCAAGCTAGAGATGCAATAATCTTTTATTAATTGTGTGCACATGTACTGAGCATCCCATCTAACTTTTATTGACAACTGGCTATGTGAAAACCTGAGAAGGATAAAATATTACTTATACATTTACAGAATTCAAGATTCAAATCTTCAGGATTTCCTGCAGTTTCCAGTTTTAATCATACATGTTTTTAAAAGTATTATAATATGGCCTGGAAGTTTGAGAGTTTGTTTTTCTGAGGCAAATCATTGTTAGAGGTCACAGTTATGTGTTGATCTGGAAAACAGGGTAGGAAGTATGGTTGGGGAGTAGAGGTGGAGTTAGGGAGTAAGGGTAGGAAGTATGGTTAGGGAGTAGAGGTAGAGTTAGGAAGTAAGGGTAGGAAGTATGGTTAGGGAGTAGAGGTAGAGTTAGGGAGCAAGGGTAGGAGCTATGGTTAGGGAGTAGAGGTGGAGTTAGGGAGTAAGGGTAGGAGCTATGGTTAGGGAGTAGAGGTAGAGTTAGGGAGTAAGGGTAGGAAGTATGGTTAGGGTGTAGAGGTAGAGTTAGGGAGTAAGGGTAGGAAGTATGGTTAGGGAGTAGAGGTGGAGTTTGGGAGTAAGGGTAGGAAGTATGGTTAGAGAGTAGAGGTAGAGTTAGGGAGTAAGGGTAGGAGCTATGGTTAGGGAGTAGAAGTAGAGTTAGGGAGTAAGGGTAGGAAGTATGGTTAGGGAGTAGAGGTAGAGTTAGGGAGTAAGGGTAGGAAGTATGGTTAGGGAGTAGAGGTAGAGTTAGGGAGTAAGAGTAGGAGCTATGGTTAGGGAGTAGAGGTGGAGTTTGGGAGTAAGGGTAGGAGCTATGGTTAGGGAGTAGAAGTAGAGTTAGGGAGTAAGGGTAGGAAGTATGGTTAGGGAGTAGAGGTAGAGTTAGGGAGTAAGGGTAGGAAGTATGGTTAGGGAGTAGAGGTAGAGTTAGGGAGTAAGAGTAGGAGCTATGGTTAGGGAGTAGAGGTGGAGTTTGGGAGTAAGGGTAGGAAGTATGGTTAGAGAGTAGAGGTAGAGTTAGGGAGTAAGGGTAGGAGCTATGGTTAGGGAGTAGAAGTAGAGTTAGGGAGTAAGGGTAGGAAGTATGGTTAGAGAGTAGAGGTAGAGTTAGGGAGTAAGGGTAGGAAGTAGGGTCACATTATGGGTTTAGGTACAAATCAACACACAATATGCATGTGCATGAGATTAGTTTGACCACCAAATTAAAGAATAAATCAAACAGAGTAAGGTACATTCTTTCCATATATACATTTATTTTCTTTGTTTCCCATTTACCATATTTATTTAACTTTGTTTTGAACATTTCTATTTGTGACCTTTATTGGCCTACACAGCTCTTACATACATTTGAGAGATACCACAGAATTTACTGGCTTCCTTATAGTGGCAGCTGACAAGACAACATCATACACACACACACACACACACACACACACACACACACACACACACACACAAAACACACACACAAATACTGGAGACCTTTTTATAGGGTAGAATATGTCCACACAAGACCGACAAGTAACTACACAGGATGTACAGTACTCACCATATTTTAAGCCCTGCTCTGACATACAGCCGGATATCACTAATTACATTCTTACAAAGACAGCACACTCACCTAAGGCACACACAATGTTTTTGGTAGAAAGTAAAGAGCACACATGCTGTGTCACACTATGCTACTATCTCTTATGCCCGCATTTGGTTCCTGATAATGACACTGATGCAGTATGACAAAAGAAATTATGCTGCTGAACTGAAACAGGACAGCATTTAGTCATCATTGTCATTCTGCTGGAAAAACGCTACATGTCAGTCATACAGAAGAAACAGCAAAATATCCGCAGACAATGAATACATTTTAAATATTTGGCTTCTATAATAAATGTAGAAAGAATCCTGAAATTCTTACAAATAAGAATACACAACAGCTTATATCACATCAGGGGACTGAAACACAAATACCCCAGCCTGAAGAGTCCGTGTGTCTCTAGATTAGAGTTTCTACCAAAAACAAAAATTAAATAAAAACTAATGAAAATTTGCAGTATTCTTATTATTTAGTACATTAAAATAAAAATCACAAAGAGGCAGAAAAGAAAACTGATGTTTGTTTTGTGTTTTGACTGTTGAAGTATTGAGGTATTCGGAAAACTGCTTGATTTTGGTTTATTTCCTATGATAATAAGTTTGAATAAGGGTTTGATGATATCTTATATGTTGATTACATCTCCTATATTTAGGTAAAACACGCTATTAAATGTACTCTCTTTGTCCACTTAAGGCCTCTAATGGTTTGAAACTGCAGAAATGTACTTTGCTTCGGCAGCATGCCCTTTAAAACTGCAGCTTAATTCTATTCTCTCCATTTTCATCTTGTGTGAGACAGAAAAGTAAACGTGTAAAACGAGGCAACAATGATGACGAGCAGTCCCCTTGTCTGGTAGCTTGGTGGTTTGTCTGATAATCCTAACCTGTTTAGGTTAGAGTGCACTGGTGACAATAATGTCTCTGCGTTGGTGAGCGCTGGGCTCTGGAGTGATGCTCTTTAACAAACGCTGTGAACAAAGAACAACAGCAGGACCAATAAAAAAGGCTTTTAGGACTGAACTTGAGCCAGTCTTGTCATGTTTAAACTTTGGAAGCACACAGTGTGTGAACATGCTTTGGTTGACTACAGTCATAGAGAACAGAGAAACCATCAGTTTTGAAAAGCTTTGAAATGCAGTGTGGGACACACCTGTTTGAAAGTACCCTTGGCAATGATCAGGTAGTAGATCATGTAAGCAGGCACGCAGATGAAGGAGGACACGCCGATGCAGTAGCCCAGGACCGTGGTCCATGGGGGGTAGTGGTAGTTGAACAGCCTGACCTCTGGGGGGAAGGCTAGGAAACTGATGATAATGAACTGCACAAAGACCAGGACCATAGATCAGGAACAGCCTGTGTGTGTGTGTGTATGTGTGTATGTGTGTGTATGTGTGTGTGTATGTATGTGTGTATGTGTGTGTATGTATGTGTGTATGTATGTATATATGTGGGTGTGTATGTGTGTGTGTGTATGTATGTGTGTGTGTGTGTGTGTGTGTGTGTGTGTGTGTGTGTGTGTGTGTGTGTGTGTGTGTGTGTGTGTGTGTTGTGTGCCTGTTCCTCACCAACAGAAAGCATGGGCAGATGGCTACCCAGCACACCCTCCAGAAGATCCCTGGATAAAAACCAAGCATGACCTTCACATCGTTACAGAAGCGCGTGGTTCCTGTAATCCAGACGTACAGCAGCACACAGTCAGTCCCATCAGGGCCGTGTGTGTGTGTGTGTGTAGTTTGAAAGTACCCTTGGCAAATCCTCAGAGACTCCGTCACTCACCGTAGAACCAAGAAACAGCAATAATTTCCAGCAGGACCACGGTGATAACTGCAGGGCCTGTGGCGTACTCCTCAAACAGCTTCACCACAAAGGCTCCTCCCTGGAGCAGCAGACACGTTAAATGGGAAAAGGAGGATCTTTGTGTGAACTGTGTTCATGGATCAAATGATATGAGACATCAGTGATGCAGTTTTTAAAAAGGTAGCTATGCACATCTTTACTCCACCAGCGACTACCTCAAAGTTTCTGCTTTGCTTTCTGGTGTTTTCTTTGTTGGTCTCAGTGTTGATCGTGATATATTGAGCTGTGATGGATGTGCATACGTACATAAGTGAGAGTGGACAGGGCGCCGAGGTAGCAGACACACACCAGGCCGAAGACAAACTTCTCCCGCCTCTTAACCAGGACATGAGGGTACTCGTCCAGCAGGGCCGTGATCAGCCCCTCCAGGCCTGCGAACTGCAGACAGGAGGACATTTGAGAAGACGAAGACGAGAGCATTCGCACAGGTCCAGACGGGGAGGAGGCACCGTCATTCAGGAGCATGTTTTTACTGCTTGAGCGTGGTCCAGGGTTAGGGTTAAGAAAGAGGCATCACTCATCATTTCAGTCCTGATCAGAGACGTCTCCTGAAATACTCCCGAAAGAGAATCATCCAAAAATACACGGTTAGGACAGAGCCCCAAAACACACACACACAAATGCACACCTACAGACACACACCTACACACACACTCACACACCTAAACACACACAGACACACACAAATGCACACCTAAAGACACCTACACACACACCTACACACCTACACACACATACACACAAATGCACACTTACAGACACCTACACACACACACACACACCTACACACACATATACACACAAATGTACACCTGCAGACACATACACACACACACACACACCTATACACACCCACACACACACCTACACACACACCCACACACACCTACACACACATACACACAAATGCACACCTACAGACACATACACACACACCTACACACCTACACACACATACACACAAATGCACACCTACAGACACCTACACATCACACACACACCTACACACACACCCACACACACCTACACACACATACACACAAATGCACACCTACAGACACATACACACAAATGCACACCTACAGACACCTACACACACACACACCTACACACACATATACACACAAATGCACACCTGCAGACACATACACACACACACACACCTATACACACCCACACACACACCTACACACACACACACACACACACCTACACACACATACACACAAATGCACACCTACAGACACATACACACACACCTACACACCTACACACACATACACACAAATGCACACCTACAGACACCTACACATACACACACACCTACATACCTACACACACACCCACACACACACCTACACACACATACACACAAATGCACACCTACAGACACATCACACACACACACCTACACAGTTGAACTTGTTTTAATGATTTCAGGTTCATTTCTTTTCTGCTTCATTACGTTCATACTTTTGCTTCCTCGTCCACCAGCCCCACTCTTCCTCCTTTCTCATCCTCCCTTTACATTCTCTGTCATTTGTCTCTCGTTCTCTTTGGGCTCTCTGGGAGGAGCTGGAGTCTCTCCCAGCTTCACACCTCTGGATGAGTCAACAGTCCTCTGAGCCTCTGAGCATCAGGGATTGGTGCCTTGCTCAAGGGCACCTCGGTGGTGTTCTGAAGGTGCACCTCCCTGCTACCAGCACACCTCCCACCTTTTCTCTGACCTGGAGATTGAACCAGGAACCTTCTGCTCCCCTCCCAGTCCCCTGCGATCGGAGCGACCACTGCCCCAGGTCTTTGCATCGTCTTGTATATATTTTATTAACTGCTCTTTATATACGGGATAAAACAGGAATATCTAGATACTTTTCCACAGAATGAAAATACCCAATCCTCTTTATTTTTCATGTAAAACATGTTTTTCCATGTGTAACAACTCATTTGTTATCTTCTCTTCTCTCATGTGTCTCAGATTATTCAACATTTAGTAACATGTTTGTACAACTACATTCAGGGTTCCCATTCTTCATGGCCCTGCTTAATTCAGCTAAATTAAGTTCAATTATTCTGTAAATGTAGTGGGCAGAACAAAATTAATGTCAACTTAAAATAAATGCAGTATTTTTTCCCAAAGCCAGAACCATCAGGACCTCCACTAGTAAGTGAAGGAACGGCATCAAACTGGACTGATGAAGCTCTAACCCTGAACAACGTGAAGACAAGAACCTGAACTCAACCTTAAAGGTTGTGTGAGATGGACTGAAGTTAACGCTGCTGTTGTGAGAAGAGCACCCAGAGACACAAACGAAGGGACACAACAAAGGCAGCATCCTGATCAGTGATATCAGAAGACACATGAGTAACATGACACAGGCCTTCAGGTGGAGGTGAAACTGACCGTGCTGTCCAGACCAAGCATGATGATCATGAGGAAGAAGATGATGGAGAAGAAGGTCGCCGCGGGCATGTTGGCTATGGCTTCAGCGTAGATGATGAAGAGCAGACTGGGACCTGTGGGACAAGAGAGATGGCAGGAGGAAGCCCAGGAAGCCCCCCAGGTTGGGGTCAGGGTCAGGGTCGGGGTCGGCCCCACCTGCATCCTTGGCCACGGCGTCCACGTCCTGCTGCCTCATCTCAGCCATGTAGCCGAGCACCGTGAAGATGACGAAGCCGGACAGGAAGCTGGTCAGACAGTTGACCGAGCTGGTGATCAGCGCGTCTCTGTGGAGGACAGGGAGGACGCTCAGGCCGAGGGAGCGCTCGCTGACCTCAGCGGCAGCTCTCACTCGTACTTGTAGCAGTTGTTGTGAAACGGGTTGTAGCTGGCGAAGGCGAGGAGCACCCCGAAGCCCGGACCCAGCGAGAAGAAGATCTGAGCGGCTGCATCGATCCAAACCTTCAGCACACGGAGACACTGACTCAGTCACAGCGCCGAGGAGAAGCACCCGACTAGCCTGGACACTACCGTGGTGCTGAGCAGCTTCTCCCAGTCGGGCTTCAGGTAGAAGACCACGCCCCTCCAGGCACCTGGGAGAGTGGCCCCCCGGATGAGCAGCACCACAAGAACCAGGTAGGGAAATGTGGCCGTCACCCACACCACCTGGACCAGAACGGAGGAGAAGTCATTCACACCCCGATACCTGGAGCGTGTGGTGGTGGACCAAAGATCAGAACATCAGGACCTCAAGCCCGCTTCTGCCTGAGGGTTCAGGGCTCTAGAGCACCTCTAGAGCCCTGAAGGTGTCGTGTGGTGTTCAGCAGCAGGTCATCAGAGGTGAGACGGAACAACACAAAACCAACAGCACCTACAAGAATGTGTGCTCCTTCTGAGCTGGACACTGGTTCCACTGGTCTGTGGCCCAGTTCTGATGGTCCACTCTTCTGTCAGTGGTTCGGCTCAATCACCCCCATGGCCCCATGCCTCAGGAACCAGCTGAGTGGAACCACCTGGGCTGGCCTTCGCCGGCCACCCATGACCCCAAGCCACAGGTGAGCCACAGGTGAGCCACCGGTGAACCACTGGTGAGATACAGGTGAGCCACTGGTGAACCACTGGTGATCCACCTGTGAGCCATAGGTGAGCCACTAGTGAACCACTGGTGAGCCACAGGTGAGCCACTGGTGAGCCACAGGTGAGCCACTGGTGAACCACAGATGAGCCACTGGTGAGCCACAGGTGAGCCACTGGTGAAGCACTGGTGATCCACCTGTGAGCCATAGGTGAGCCACTAGTGAACCACTGGTGAGCCACAGGTGAGCCACTGGTGAAGCACTGGTGATCCACCTGTGAGCCATAGGTGAGCCACTAGTGAACCACTGTCGAGCAACTGGTGAGCCACAGGTGAGCTACAGGGGAGCCACAGGTGAGCCTGAACCTGTCAGTTCAGTGGTCATAGCGGTCTGTGTATCTGTGGATGTTCTAGCTGTGTCATAATATGAATGGATGTTGAAGGTACCTTCCCGGATGTCTTGACTCCCTTCCAAATGCTGAAGAAGACAATGGTGAAGATGAAGAGGAGGCAAAGGGCCAATTGCCAACTGACCGAGCCAAGCTGGTGCAGACCCGGAGAGCGGTGGACCTGCAACACCTGACGGCTACAAGCAGAACAAAAGAGAGTGGAAGTGATGGTGTGGACCAGGGACAGGAAACTGGGACATCAGGAAAAGGAGTCCTTCAGATAGATGATGTGGGAGAACAAATTGAGAAAGGGGGGCTGGAACTACAGAAAGACTGTTTTGAAGTGTGAAGAGGGAAATTAGGAAGGGTTGAAAACATGTGACAATGAAGGTTTGTGTAATTAGCAGAGATCAGTGGTGAAAAACAAGAGAAACCAAAGATGGTTTGAGCTCAACTAACCCCCACAGATGAGGGCTAAACCAGATTATATCGACGCTTGCACATGTATGATTTGTGTTGAAAACAGGAAATTCTGGCGCCAGACTGCCCTTCAGAATGTCTTTAAAGCTGCATGAGGGCCAACGTTAAGAGTGCTCAGAGCATGGCTCTGTCTCAGTGGACAAACATGTGCAGCTGATAAGGCCGAGCCAGCAGCACAAGAATGAAAAACATCTGAGTGCTGTGATTTACGGCAAAGTAACAGGCTCATAATTGAGGGGAACATATCAAACCCTCTTCCCCCGTGCATCAGAATCTTCATGTTCCTAAGCATTCTGGGTCACTTTATGTATGTGCGGGGTTCAGGTTGCTGCCGTAATAGAATAAAACAGTCGGTCAGGCCTTTTATCACAAGGTTAATGTTAACTGCAGTGCTAAAGCAGTCTTGACCCTTCACCTCCCAGACATCCGTCTCACCAACACTCCTAACGTCAGCTGACAGAGTTGAAAGTCTGGAATAGATTATGTTGTGCCTGCGGTTGCAAGGGTTAGAGTTAATAACCAGGGTTAGATTTAACAACCAGGGTTAGAGTTAATAACCAGGGTTAGAGTTAACAACCAGGGTTAGAGTTAGCAAAGCAAGGTTACCAAACTGGGGATAGGGTTACCAAACCAGGGCTAGGGTTAGTAAACCAGTGTTACTAAACCAGGGTTAGAGTTAACAAACGAGGGTTAGAGTTAACAAACAAGGCTTTGGGTTATTAAACCAGAGTTACTAAACCAGAATTAGGGTTACCAAACAAGAGTTAGGGCTACTAATCTGGGGTGAAGGTGACTAAACCAGGGCCAGGGTTACCAAACTGGGGTTAGGGTTATTAAACCAGGGTTACTAAACAAGGGTTATTAAACCAGGGTTAAGGTTATCAAACCAGGATTAGGGTAATTAAACCAGGCTTACTAAACCAGGATTAGGGTTACTGAACTGGGGTTGGGGGTGAATAAACCAGTGTCAGGGTTACCAAACCAGGGTTAGGATTATTAAACCAGGGTTAGGGTTACCGAACCAGTTATGATTATTAAACCAGGGTTAGTAAACCAGGGTTACGCTCACTAAACTAGGGTTAGTAAACCAGGGTTATGCTTACTAAACCAGGGTTACCAAACCAGGGTTAGGGCTACCAAACGTTTTCATGGTTACTGAGGGTAAGGTTAGTAAGCCTAACCCTGGGTTACTCCAACCAGATCAGATCAGATGATCTCTGACCTCTGGTGGTATTAGAACCCTCCCCTTCACTTGAGTGGTGAAGTGTGCATAAGGGTTATCCGGCCTCAAGCCCCTCTAGCTGTCTCCAGAGGACCTATTCACACTTACATATAGAATTCCTCTGCAGGAGAGGTGGAGGAGTTGGACCAGGACACGTTGTTGTCGGTGGACATGTACTGGTTACAGTTAGCGGTGTTCCAGCTGTTGGTGCAGGTGCTCCAGGGCAGGGTGTGCTGAAAGGACGACAGGAGGTAGTACAAGGCCCAGGCCATGATGGTGTTGTAGTAGAAGGAGACGTAGAGGGCGATGATGCAAATCGCAAAACCAATCCCTGAAGAAATGGAACGCAGCTGTTGTTGGGACCAAAGCAAAATATGAAGACACAAAAATCCTTGAACTTGTGACTTGAGTGTGTTTTTGCAGCATGTGTGGACACTAGTCACCCACTTTAGTCAGCAGGCTGTTGCACAAGTAGGTGACATTTAAGAACAAAAGCCATCCACACACTATCACACATCTGGCATTTTGGATGGAAATATGACAATTTCCATAATGGAAGGTCCTTGTGGATGCAGGCGTGGTGCTGGGTGGTCTTCTAGTGCTGGTACAGACTAATACAGATTAAACCAGATTACCAGGGACTACCACAGGACAAGACGGCTGTAGGTCTACAGGCCCCCTTTACCTTTGAAGATAGGGCAGATGTGTTTCCAGATGGAGATGCAGCCGCTGTGGTGGAACTGACCCAGGGCCAGCTCCATGTAGAAGAGAGGGACTCCCCCAAACACAGCCATCAGCAGGTAGGGCAGCAGAAAGGCTCCTGAGGGGCAAGAGACCGTTAAGACCTCTGGGACTACTGGGCTGGACCCAGTCCAGCTCAGATACACCAGTTCCTCCTTAAAGCTAGACTCTAGAATCTAGAGTCTAGATGAGCTGACCTGCTGATGATACATCAACACAGAACCAGACTGGTAAACACACACGTGAGGGTGAGCGTGTGTGAGAGAGTGTGAGTGTATCTGAGAGTGTGTGTGTGTGCTGCTGTGACCTGAGAACAAAGATAAGTGTTGTTTTGGATGTCAGGTTATTAAGAAATGAGGAAAAACCTGAACTGTTAAATAAATAATACACAATTAAAACAGGAGCGACGATCAAGTGTCAGTCTACTCTCTCTCTCCCTCTCTCTCTCTCTCTCACACACACACACACACACCATTGTACTTTTATCTTTGTGAGGACCTCCATAGTCATAATGTATTACCATTACCATGACCCATCCTACCTGACCCCCTGACCTCTGACCATCCTACCTGACCCCCTGACCTCTGACTCATCCTACCTGACCCCCTGACCTCTGACCTCTCCTAACCCAGTCCTGACCTCAATCTTAAACCAGGTCTGGACCTTCCAAGTTGTGAGGACCAGTAGAATGTCCTCACTTTGATAGTAGAGTCAGGAGTTTGGTACTCAGGATGGATCAAGAACACACACACACAAATTCACACACATACACAAATTCGCACACACACACACAAACTGAAGACAGGAAATTACAAAGATTTTATTATTTTACATTTAATAAAAAATAGAAGTGTCTGTTTGGAACGAGGTGACAGAAGAAAGAGGATGAGTGGAACACCTTATGACTTCACCCCCCCTAACCCCTAAGCCTCCGCTTACCCCCCACCCCCCTAACCCTCATCTTACCCCCCCACCCCCCCTTACCTCCTCCGTTTTGGTAGCAGATATAGGGGAAGCGCCACACATTCCCCAGGTCCACAGCGTAGCCGATCACAGACAGGAGGAAGTCCACCTTCTTGCTCCAGGTCTCTCGAGGTCTCTCTAAACTGGTTTGTTGGACCACCAGAGTCCTGAGGCCCCCAGCAGAGCCGGCGCCCCCCCCGGCCCCAGACCCGGTTCCTGTAGAGCCGCTGGCTTTGTCCCCCTCCTGCCTGGTGGTTGGAGGGGCGGTGAAGCCATTGGACACCTGCTGTCCAGGGTCATGGGTCAGGTTCTTGGGTCCTTTCTCTGTGAGACCATCAGCCATCATCAGTCTCCTGTGCTCTGGCCCCTCCTCCGGCCCCTCCCCTGGCCGCTCCTCTGGCCCCTCCCCCTGGTTCTTGTCCAGCATGCGGGTCATGGTCAGCTCGTTGGGCTCCATGTGCTGATGTGCTGCTGCTCTTACAGATAGGGGGCGCTGTCAGCAACAAGGACCAGAAGGTGCCCTTTCATTGAGCGGCCATGAGGGGGCAGCAGAGCGGGGCTGTGCGATCCGAATCTCAGGCTACAACGGGATTGTCCTTCTGGAGGAGGTGAAGGAGGGCAGGAGAAGCCAGAAAGACAGAAGAGGGCTGATGTGGACTGGGCTGGGGCTGCGCTTCCTCCGAGATGCCAAAGGTCAACTGAAGACACGAGAAAAGCACAAGAAAATGTTCTTGAGCTTCAAGTGTAACATCGACCTTCATGTCTGTCTCCTCTCATGCCTGAAGCAGAACCGTCCTTCCCCAAACTTCACCTGATCCTCGATGAAGCAGCAACGCAGCAGCTTGGTAGAAAGGGGTGGGGCTTCTGCCCAACCTAGCTTCTCTCTTCAGCACAATCAATAAAAGTATGAAATAATCCACGAACGTAACAAAAACATCTGATTTCAGATTAACACGAACAGAAACATTTCAAATGTGTAAAGCACCAAAATATAACATCTGTCTTAGAGAATGAAACGGTCCGCACCGATGGTGTCCTTTGTAAATCATTTGCGATTGGTTTTCATATCTTTATGAGTTCAATGATCATAAAATGAGAACAGGTCCATTAATTGGGTCAAGTTTTACTCCAAATCCACTTCAGCATTCTGATGTGACGCCACAATACCCATTCTGAATTTGACTCATTTTTATAATGAGCTGAATCATTATTGTTGTTGTTGTTGTTGTACCTATAATTATAATTGCATAATGATATGATAATGGGCTGGAAAATAATTATGAAAGTATTATAATGAGCTACATAATGAAATTGGTAGAGTATTATAGAGATGAAAAATAATTATTATTAGAATATTATAATGAGCCAGAAAATAATAATTATTTTTTATTTTAATTATTGAGTATTGAGTATTACAATTAGCTAAATAACTAATAGTAGGTTAGTTATAATGAGCTAAATAATGGTTATCAAAGTATTATAATTAAGTAAATAAAGGTTACTTGAACAAAATAATAAGGTAAATAATTGTTTTTAATTGTTTTAATGAGCCACAGCTTTGTTAACAAAGTTCAGAACAGAACATAGTGATCATGTTCCATTACGAACTTTCCTTTTACTCTTTGTTGATTATCTCCTTAAATACTTATTGTCTTTATGAGCCTTTTGCTCCTCCAGGAAGGCTTTGACAGGAATCTGCTGAGACTAAAATATGAGAACAAATGAAGGTAACTTTGGCTGTAAACTTCTGCATGTAACAAAATAAATCCCTGTCAGTTCCAGTGTGAAGACTTTAAAAAGAAATAAACAAGAAAAAAACGATAGAACAGGAAGCGCGTGTCGACCGTTATCTCAGTGAACTCTGCTCACAGCAGAGATAATTCACTACTCATTAACATTTCTCACTGGTTATTCATTACTTTCTGACCCTTTGGAAGTTGATAGATTAAATGAAAGAAAAGGGAGAATTCTGTATTTACCTCAGAGAGAGTAGGACCACAGAAGTTTCGGAGTTTCTGAAGCTGCGTCTACTGAAACTGGAAGAATCCTGCAGCCAACGTAAAGAACCTGGAAAAAGAGAAAAGCTGCTGGACACAACATGGACGAGCTCATCAGCACACAGGCGCTTCACATTTGAGCCCTCAAACCTCTCACATTTGTCTCTCTCCCCTCCTCCCTCAGTGCTGCTCTCTCACCAAACACACACGCTTGTGCACACGCCATGTTTTGAAGCACACAGCTGGATGAACACACACAAGCTGACAATGACACACAAGGATTCAAACACAAGCATGTTCTGCTCATTGGAGCTCAATTACACTGTACATGCACACACACAACATGCACACACACAACATGCACACACACGCAACAAGCACACAACATGCATACACACAACATGCACACACGCACAACATGCACACACATGCACACAAACACACAACACACACACAACACTCTCACAGACACACACACAAACATACTCTCACACACACACTCACACACTCAGTCCCTGTCAGGTCAGGTCATGTGATCCCTTGACCTTTTAACCCCTGACTGTGAGCAGCAGCTCCTAAAATGCTGCTGACGCCTGTTTACACTCCCATGTTTACTGTTTACTTTGCTCTTTATTTCACTCAAAGACTTTCATAAATAAACATTGGTTTGCTGGAAACAATAAACAACAATTATTTAAACAGAAATGTAAACATTCACTTCCAGCCAGTTCAGCCCTGAAGCCAACAACAAACAAACAAGCTTTACTAATAACCATCTCCATCATCATCTTCAATACCATCACCAACATCATCATCATCATCATTATCATCACCATCATCATCATCATCACCATCATCATCATCATCACCAGCATCATCATCATCATCATCATCTTCACCACCATCACCATCATCATCATCACCATCATCATCATCATCACCATCATCATCATCATCACCAACACCTCATCAACACATCCCCCCCCCATCATCATCATCATCATCATCATCATCATCACCATCATCATCATCATCACCATCATCATCATCATCACCACCATCATCATCATCATCATCATCATCATCACCATCTCCATCATCATCTTCAATACCATCACCAACATCATCATCATCATCATTATCATCACCATCATCATCATCATCACCATCATCATCATCATCACCAGCATCATCATCATCATCATCATCTTCACCACCATCACCATCATCATCATCACCATCATCATCATCATCACCATCATCATCATCATCACCAGCATCATCATCATCATCATCATCATCATCACCATCACCATCATCATCATCACCATCATCATCATCATCACCACCATCATCATCATCATCATCATTATCATCACCATCACCATCATCATCACCATCATCATCATCATCACCATCATCATCATCATCACCATCATCATCATCATCTTCACCACCATCACCACCATCATCATCATCACCATCATTATCATCACCATCATCATCATCACCATCACCATCACCATCACCATCATCATCACCATCATCATCATCATCATCACCATCATCATCATCATCACCATCACCATCACCATCACCATCACCATCATCATCACCATCATCATCATCATCACCATCATCATCATCTTCACCACCATCACCAACATCATCATCACCATCATTATCATCACCATCATCATCATCATCACCATCATCATCATCATCACCATCATCATCATCATCATCTTCACCACCATCACCAACATCATCATCATCATCATTATCATCACCATCATCATCATCACCATCATCATCACCATCATCACCATCATCATCATCACCATCATCACCATCATCATCACCATCATCATCATCACCATCACCATCATCACCATCATCATCATCATCATCATCATCATCACCACCATCACCATCATCATCATCATCACCATCACCATCATCATCATCACCATCTCCATCACCATCATCATCATTATCATCACCATCATCATCATCATCATCATCACCATCATCATTTTAGGATAAAATCCCTGTTGATTTGTGTTGTTTTTTGTGTTAAATTTTAGGTTTAGGGTTAGTTAGTTAGTAGGTTTGTGATGATTTTTTAGTTTGTGTTGGTTTTTGTTTGTTAGCATCATGAGTGTAGCCGCTGGCTCTTTTCATTCTTCTCATGATGCTTGATTGAACCTTCCCACTTCCATCCTGAACATTCTACTGGGTTGTGACACATGTGTTAGGGTTAGGTTAGAGTCAAGGTTAGGTTAGAGTTAGAGTCAGGGTTAGGTTAGTTAGAGTCAGGGTTAGGTTAGAGTTAGGTTAGTTAGAGTCAGGGTTAGGTTAGAGTTAGAGTCAGGGTTAGGTTAGAGTTAGAGTTAGAGTCAGGGTTAGGTTAGAGTTAGAGTCAAGGTTAGTTTAGAGTTAGAGTCCGGGATTATGGCTGGGGGTGATACAACCCTGGCCAGTGCAGGGGTTAGGATTAGGGTAGGGGGTCAAAGTATTGAGGCTAGGACAAGGGATGGTATGTTAGGATTAGGGTTAAGGGTTAGGTTAGGGTTAGCATTAGAGTGGAGTTAGGGTTAGGGTAGTGTTAGGGATAGGGTTAGGCTAGTGTTAGGGGTAGGGTTGGGGTTAGGGTAGGGTTAGGGTTAGGGTAGGGTTAGGGTGTGTGTCACTGGTGTTGTTCTCTGTTATTAGTTGTGTAACAGTAACATAAAAAAACAGATTGGTCCAAGATGACAGGTCTTTAACGGTTAGGGTTAGTGATAGGATAGGGTTAGGGTTAGGTTTGGTTTGGTTAAGGTTAAGGTTAAGGTTAGTGTGAGGTTAGGGTTGGCTTCAAGTTAGGATTAGACCATGTGTCACTGGTGTGGTTCTCTGTTATTAGCTGCGTTGCTCATATCGGAATAGTAACATAAAAAATCAAAGTGGGCCAAGGTGACAGATTTGTACCTCCAGTAGACGCTGCTAACTCTAACCCTAACGAACTGAGGGAATCAAATTTCTCCCACATTCTGCTACCTACCGGCTGTTGTTATTCACAGCCAAATTCAAAGTGCTGCTGTTGATGCGAGGGCTGTGATAGTCGGCCTCACAGCAGATATCAGCCAAGCACATCTGGGCTCATAACATGCAGCTTTATTAGAGTTTCCAGAGTCCAGAAAGGCAGCAAGGCAGTGTGAGCCTTCAACTGTCAACCTCCAGCCATGTGGAAGCACCGTTGAGCCTCAGTCATCCCTACAGCTAAAACCAAAGGTTCCCTCTCTGTGAGTTCCAGGGCTGCCTCACACTCAGGGAGATACAGCGAGTTTTCCTCATTCCCCGTTACCCTGGAGCCAGGAAGTTCTGGAGTCGGGCTTTCACTGTTGTCAATGGGGATTTCACACAAATTAAATTAAACCCCTAAGTCTGAGGTCCAGATTTCCCCCAGCAGTGCAGGAATGACTGGAATGATATATGATATATCAGAAGGAATTCTGATGAAGGAAACCATTTCCATCTGCCACATCACCTTCACAGAGGAGTAGCCAGATAGAACTGAGCCTGGGTCGGATTTCTATCAACAGGCTGGATACACAGACGAGGCTGGCTTACACAAGATACTGATAACACATGACAATTACAGGTAGTTATCCTAACTCTAAACTAACCCCTAACCCTAAACTGACCTAACCCTAACTCAACCCTAACTAACCCAAACATAAACTAACCCAGCTCTAAACTAATCTAACCCCAAAGTAACATAACCCTAACCTAATCTAACCATAAACTAACCTAACCCTGAATTTACCCAACCCTAAGTGAACCCCCAAAACCTAAACTAACCCAGCCCTAAATTAATCAAACCCAAAACTAACCTCAAGGTAATTTAACTCTAACCTAATCTAATCCTAAACTAACTCTCAACAAACCCAAGCCTAAACTAAACCTAATTTAAGTCTAAACTATACCTAACCCACCCTAATCTAAACCTAAACTAATCCTAAACTAACCTAACCCTAACCATACCATGACAGCAAACCAAACAGGTACAGATGGAACCACGACAAAGGGGCAAATATAATCCACTGATTCCTAAATTCTTCCTGGTGACTTCAGTAAAAGCAAGCTCAGAATAACGGAGGCTCAACGGCATCAAACTAGAGAATTATAGACTAATGAAGGAACTGTTACTAGTAGTGATGGATTACCTCTCTGCTGAGATCCCTGAAGGAAAACTGATGGCAAATCTGTCTTACCTGACATTTGTGGGAGGAAAATCTGCATCCGTAGTGAAATAATTCAGCCTATGGAGTCAAAACTAAAGCAGCCAAATCCGACATGCCGGCCGGACTAAACTCCATATTTGTGTTTCCCTGGCTTAAGGCACAAACAACATCCTCAAGCACGCTTTCACACCCAAACACACACACACTGAGCTTTAAGGATCCGTGCCCCTAATCCAAGGCTCCTAATGAATATTGATTAAGAGGGCTGAGGAGAAACAAGGCAGATACATAAACCACAAAAAAGCTGCATGCACGCTGGAATGTAAACGGGAATCTGATTAATAACTAATTCAACTTAATCCAGCACATTCACACACAAGGCCCAGAGGCAGTCAGGAAGCTCCCCTTGGTGTGTGTGAGGGGTCTTAATGAATGACATCATGACGACATTAAAAAGCCAAAACCCAACCATCAACCTGCTCCCTTCTTCGTGGCCTCCTCCACCGACGCACGTACGTGCACTGCTGACTGTCATTCCAATCAGCATTAGCTGAAGTACTGGGTTAATCCTCATTGCAACACACACACGCACGTGCACACACACACACACACACACACACACACACAGAGGTGAAACATGCCAGGAATAATGAGAGCAGGTCAGCGATGAAGAGGAAACAGGTGAACCTGGAGTCTGTCATGAGACCAACTTACAGCCCCAGAATATTATTGTTCAACTCTCCAGGGGGGGGGGGGGCAGCGTGGTCATTTTAAACGTGGGGCTTAGTTAACTTTGGTTGTTCCAGTGTTCCAGGAATGGAAATCAATAGTCAATGATCACATTAATCCCAAACCATGAGGTCTGAATCGTCCAGAGTGATCAGAAGGTTTTTGAAGAACTTAGGTGGTTTATCAGGAGGATCAGAAAGACGAAGGTGAGGAAGACAAGCAGTATCTGATGAGGTTGCAGCACCATGACAACGAGGAGCAGAGCTGGATCACTTCATTTCACTGATAGTGCCGTGAGAAACCAGAAAGACTTCAGAGTTCACCAGTCGGTCGTATTTGAAGAGCAGCCATGAGGGTTGATCCAGGTGGTCTGTCTCCACCTGAGGACAGCTTCATCCAGGTGACCAATCCAGGGTTGGAAGCACCTGTCACCAGCTTCAGGACACACTGAAGCTTCACTGGCATGGTATACTGGTATGGTCTACTTGTATGGTCCACCAGTATGGTTTACTGGTATGGTCTCTGGTATAGTCTACCAGTATGGTCCACTGGTATGGTGTACTGGTATGGTTTATTGGTATGGTCTCTGGTATAGTCTGCCAGTATGATTTACTAGTATGGTCTACTGGTATAGTCTACCAGTATGGTATACTGGTATGGACTACTTGTATGGTCTACCAGCATGACCTACTGGTATCCCAGGTTACTGGTATAGCTGCTCTTTAATTGGTTGCATGTATCTGACAGAAGGATTTCATTTGATGTCCACTCCTGGGGACTGGCAGCTGGTCATATTAGCGCCACACATCTGAGTGCATTCATACTGGTTTCCTTTATTGTGACCTTCTCCGGTGGTTCTACCATTGTTGAAACCGTGACCGATGCTTCTCTAGCCGCTGCTGTTGCTGTTTTTGGATGTTTGCGGCCTTCAAGGGCTCCATCGGGACATGATCGGGTACAGATGTGATCGGGTACGGACGTGATCGGGTATGCTGGATGTGATCGGGTACAGACATGATCAGGTACAGACGTGATCAGGTACAGATGTGATCTGGTACAGACGTGATCAGGTACAGACGTGATCGGGTACGGACCTGATCTGGTACAGACGTGATCAGGTACAGACGCGATCAGGTACAGACGTGAACGAGTATGCTGGGCATGATCTGTTATGGGCGTGATCGGGTACGCTGGACGTGATTGGGTACAGACGTGATTGGGTATGGACATGATCTGGTACGGACATGATCTGGTACAGACATGAATGAGTAAGCTGGATGTGATCAGGTACGGACGTGATCGGGTACGGACGTGAACGGGTACGCTGGACGTGATCGGGTACGAAGTGATCAGGTACTGACGTGAACGGGTACACTGGGCATGATTGGGTATGGACGTGATCGGGTACAGACATGAACGGGTACCCTGGACATGATCGGGTATGGACATGATCGGGTACGGACATGATCTGGTACAGACGTGATCGGTACGGACGTGATCAGGTACAGATGTGATCGGGTACACTGAACGTGATCAGGTACGCTGGATGTAATCGGGTACAGACGTGTATGGGTACGCTGGACATGATTGGGTACAGTCGGGATCGGGTACGCTGGGCATGATCAGGTACAGACGTGATCGGGTACGGATGTGATCGGGTACGGACGTGATCGGGTATGGACATGATCGGGTACAGACGTGAACGGGTACGCTGGACGTAATTGGGTACAGACGTGATCGGGTACGCTGGACATGATCAGGTACGGACGTGAACGGGTACGGACGTGAACGGGTACGGACATGATCGGGTACGGACGTGAACGGGTACAGACATGATCGGGTACGGACGTGATCGGGTATGGACGTGATCGGGTACAGACGTGAACAGGTACAGACGTGATCGGTACAGACGTGATCGGGTACAGACATGATCAGGTACGGACGTGATCGGGTACAGACATGATCTGGCACAGACGTGATCGGGTACAGACATGATCTGGCACAGATGTGATCTGGCACAGACGTGATCGGGTAGACATGTTTGATACAGACGTGATCGGGTATGTTGGATGTGATCGGGTACAGACGTGATCAGGTACAGACGTGATCAGGTACAGATGTGATCGGATACGGATATGATCTGGTACAGACATGATCTGGTACAGACGTGAACGGGTAAGCTGGACGTGATCAGGTACAGACGTGATCGGGTACGGACGTGATCGGGTAAGGACGTGATCAGGTACAGACGTGATCAGGTACAGACATGATCGGGTACAGACGTGATCGGGTACGGACCTGATCTGGTACAGACGTCATCGGATAGGAACCTGATCTGGTACAGACGTGATCAGGTACAGACGCGAACAGGTACAGACGTGAACGAGTACGCTGGACGTGATCTGTTATGGATGTGATCGGGTATGGACATGATCGGGTACAGATGTGATCGGGTACGGACGTGATCGGGTACAGACGTGATCGGGTACAGATGTGATCGGGTAGGGACGCGATCGGGTACAGACGTGATCGGGTACGGACGTGATCTGGCACAGACATGATCAGGTACAGACGTGATCGGGTATGTTGGATGTGACCGGGTATGCTGGACGTGATTGGGTACAGACATGATCGGGTATGGACATGATCTGGTACAGACATGAACGGGTAAGCTGGACGTGATCAGGTACGGACGTGAACAGGTACGCTGGACGTGATCGGGTACCGAAGTGATCAGGTACTGATGTGAATGGGTACACTGGGCATGATTGGGTATGAACGTGATCGGGTACAGACGTGAACAGGTACGCTGGACGTGATCGGGTACCGACGTGATCAGGTACCGACGTGAACGGGTACACTAGGCATGATTGGGTATGGACGTGATCGGGTACAGACGTGAACGGGTACGCTGGATGTAATCGGGTACAGACGTGATCGGTACGCTGACATGATCGGGTACGGACATAATCGGGTACGGACGTGAACGGGTACCCTGGACATGATTGGGTACGGACGTGATCAGGTACAGACGTGATCAGGTACGGACATGATCTGGTACAGACGTGATCGGGTAAGGATGTGATCGGTACGGACGTGATTGGGTACAGATGTGATCGGGTACACTGGACGTGATCGGGTACGCTGGATGTAATTGGGTACAGACGTGAACAGGTATGCTGGATGTAATCGGGTACAGACGTGATCGGGTACGCTGACATGATCGGGTACGGACGTGAACAGGTACCCTGGACATGATCGGGTACGGACGTGATCAGGTACAGACGTGATCAGGTACGGACATGATCTGGTACGGACGTGATCTGGTACGGACGTGATCTGGTACAGACGTGATCGGGTACGGACATGATCTGGTACGGACATGATCTGGTACAGACGTGATCAGGTAAGGATGTGATCAGGTACAGACGTGATCGGGCATGTTGGATGACCGGGTATGCTGGATGTGATTGGGTACAGACGTGATCGGGTACGGACATGATATGGTACGGACATGATCTGTTACAGACATGAACGGGTAAGCTGGACATGATCAGGTACGGACGTGATCGGGTACGGACGTGAACAGGTACGCTGGACGTGATCGGGTATCGAAGGGATCAGGTACCGATGTGAACGGGTACACTGGGCATGATTGGGTATGGACGTGATCGGGTACAGACGTGAACGGGTACACTGGACGTGATCGGGTACCGACGTGATCAGGTACCGACGTGAACGGGTACACTAGGCATGAGTGGGTATGGAAGTGATCGGGTACAGACGTGAACAGGTACGCTGGATGTAATCGGGTACAGACGTGATCGGGTACGCTGACATGATCGGGTACGGACATGATCGGGTAGGGACGTGAACGGGTACCCTGGACATGATCGGGTACCCTGGACATGATCTGGTACGGACATGATCTGGTACAGACGTGATCGGGGTAAGGATGTGATCGGTACGGACGTGATCGGGTACAGATGTGATCGGGCACACTGGACGTGATCGGGTACGCTGGATGTAATTGGGTACAGACGTGAATGGGTACGCTGGACATGATTGGGTACAGTCGGGATCGGGTACGGCCGAACGGGTACGCTGGGCACGATCAGATATGGACATGACCGGGTACGCTGGACATGATCGGGTACAGACGTGAACGGGTACCCTGGATGTGAACGGGTATGGACGTGAACGGGTACGCTGGACGTGATCGGGTACAGACGTGAACGGGTACCCTGGATGTGAACGGGTATGGACGTGAACGGGTACCCTGGATGTGAACGGGTATAGACGTGAACGGGTACGCTGGACGTGATTGGGTACGCTGGACGTGATCGGGTACAGTTGTGATTGGGTACGCTGGACGTGATCAGGTACGCTGGACGTGATCAGGTACGGACGTGATCTGGCACAGTCGCGAACGTGTCCAGTCCTGTCTGGCCGAGAATGTGAGCAGGTCTGGGAGGTGGAGGACCACACGTGAAGAATCCTCAGGTTACACCATAATCGACTTGTTTAATGTGTGTCTGACATGTCTGAGTCGGCACTTGTTTCAAAAACCCGAGGAAGGAGACAAGACGAGTCAAGAGCATTCATTTAATTTAAACTGGTTTTTACTGGTTTCATCTAAAAGAACAGGGCAGACCTGTGAGAAAGACTGGACACGTCCTGGAAATGCAGCTCAGAGGGTTGCAGCACCAAGGGAAGGTTTCTAAAGCGAGGCTAAAGATCCCATGGGGTCCCAGGCAGGCAGGATGGTGGGGTCCTGCTGCAGGACCTCCACAACTTCAGGGGGCAGGAACTTCTTGTCCACCACAACCTCATAGACAAACTCAGAGAACCAGTCGTCCGTCATGATAAGGTAACCTACAAAGAGGAAACAACAGGGAGTCAAGGAAACAAGCATTTTTTCAGGTGAACAGTGGTTTTAGATGAACAACGAGCATCAAATAAAAATGGACACCAGGTCTGGAGACCTGTTCTGTCCTCTGCTGCTGCAGAAGAGACCAGATGTTCAGAGGGGAAACCAAGAAAAGCTCCTCCACACTTGAACCCTTTACAGACACTCTCATTGTGTCATTATCGTTTAATCTGGTCACATGTTGGACATTTGTGCTGTGTCTCCGTCCAGCCAGACTCTGATCTGCGCCCGCCTCCATCTGGGAAGCTCTTTCTGGAGCAGCAAACAACATTTACAGCTCGAACTGTGGAGACCGAGGGCTTCTGAAGGTCTCAGTGTTGGAAGACGACGAAGAGGAGAGGTGAAACAGGAGGAAGCAGCAACACTTCAGGACGGCCAAAGACAGAAGCAGCAGTTGGACCAACCTTTGTTACCACGGTCGTCCCCCCACGAGTTCTCCACCCTCCACTTCTCATAGCCTTCTCTTCCATCCTGCAAACACAGACTCAGCTATTATCATCTGTCTGCCCCTCTACCTGTCTGTCACTTAGTACACAGGTGTGTGGTACAGGTGTGTGGTACAGGTACACAGGTGTGTCATACAGGTACACAGGTGTGTGGTACAGGTACACAGGTGTGCCATACAGGTACACAGGTGTGTGGTACAAGTACACAGGTGTGTGGTACAGGTACACAGGTGTGCCATACAGGTACACAGGTGTGTGTTACAGGACTGTGGTACAAGTACACAGGTGTGTGGTACAAAAGTGTGGTACAGGTACACAGGTGTGCCATACAGGTACACAGGTGTGTGGTACAGGTACACAGGTGTGTGGTACAGGTACACAGGTGTGCCATACAGGTACACAGGTGTGTGTTACAGGACTGTGGTACAAGTACACAGGTGTGTGGTACAAAAGTGTGGTACAGGTACACAGGTGTGCCATACAGGTACACAGGTGTGTGGTACAGGTACACAGGTGTGTGGTACAGGTACACAGGTGTGCCATACAGGTACACAGGTGTGTGTTACAGGACTGTGGTACAAGTACACAGGTGTGTGGTACAGGAGTGTGGTACAGGTATACAGGTGTGCCGTACAGGTACACAGGTGTGCGCTACAGGTGTGCGCTACAGGTGTGCGCTACAGGTGTGCCCCACCTTGTCGGTAACAGCCGTGAGGATCATGGCATGGGTCATCAGGGAGTCACCGTATATCAGCCGCTCTGCTTTGGTGAGATTCTTCACTGAGATTCCAAAGACGAGCTCATGGTTGAACCTGAAGACCAAAGAGGAGCGCAGCCCTGAGGCCTCAGGTGAAGATCCAGAGACCACACCGCCCTGAGCGGCTCGCCGTACTCACACGTTCATGTCGTTAATGCCCAGCTTGCCGTGGAAGTGTTTCTCCACGTCACAGCCGAACCACACGGCCTGAGAGAAAGGACGAGCCGTTAGCACGCGGCGCCCTGCGGCACCTGGAAGCCTGTGGCGCCTCGCGGCACCTACCTCATCCCCCATGATGGACTCAGCTGCAGCTTTTTTCAGCAGCTGGATGGGCTGGTTATTGTAGAGTGTGCAGCGGGCCCCGACCATGTTTCCCAGAAACTCAACAGTGTACAGTCTCCCGTAGGGATTCTGGGGCCGGGGGTCGTTGACCAGGCAGACCTGGTGAAACAAAAGTCCGGAGTGAGTCGGCAGAAGAGAATTCAGGTTCTGCTGCAGATGGAGAATGACCAGGTACTTTGTCTTCGATGTTGTACAGGGGTTTGACGTGTTCTCTGTAGAACTCCTGCGGGGTGAGGGGGCCCAAACGATGGAAGTTCTTCTCCTTGTCCCTGTACTCCCAGCAGATGGTTTCAGGAGGGCACCCCAAACACACACTGACCACCCGAAATACCTGCAATCAGCACAGGTGACTATCAGTTTGGCCCAACGAGAGCGGACTTCCAGTCACGGCTATCAGCAGAGCTTCATCTCCTCCCTGGCCTGAAGCTAGTTGATGTATGGAGGTAATGTGGCGCTGGAATGGTCTGGGAATTACAACCTCAGCTCTCTTCACAAAGTTATTCCAAATCTGCTCAAGACAAAACAGCAGCCCGCTCATTTATGATCAAATACAGGAGACAATTAGTGGCCTTTACAATCTGTCAGTTAATGTAATTATAGCTGACAAAACACAATAACATTAGTCATGAAACAAAGACCTGAAGAAGACAACTGTGAGGATGATCTCACGGAGGCACTTCAGAGAGCATCACGCTGTGACTGCTAAGACTCCTCAACGTATGGAAGTATCACGACGCAATGACTGGTTTGACTGTTCCGTTAGTTTTGGTTTCTTTATTAATCAGACCTGAAAATCAGAACAGTCCATCAACGTTCACTATATCTTCACTGACCACTATATCTCACCTTTCACATGACTATATATTTATGTTTTTCCTATCCAAAATGGTGAAAAAGGAAACTAAAAAGCCAACAACAACAGAAAGACACATGAAAAGGTAATGTCATCGGTGTGAAGCAGCCCTCACATGCACGCTGGCGTGTTTCTCTATAAACACGGGCTCCATGAGCACATTCCTCTAGGACTAAGCAGACATGTTTGAAGTTATCCACCACTGAATGGTTGACATCCTTCTGCATATTTATTTGTCTGATGCCATTCAAACAATCAAATGAGCGAGAGGCAGGATTGAAAGGATTAAACCCCATAAACAGGCAGAGTCCACAACTACGCTGGACTGTGAGCTGCACACACTGACAGACATGAGAGTGGTGATGCCAGTGGTCCTGGCACTGTAGCAGCGACTAACCAACACGTCTGTCAGACATCCTGATTTACAAGATCACTGGCTGCATGTCCACCTCCTACTGGGTGTCTGAGCCTAACTAACCTGGGACAGCACCAGCACAGGTCACACTAATAGCTCTCTACACTCATCACAAGACACGTCACCTCCTCTCCCGCTTATCCAGGTCTGGGTGGCGGGGGCAGCAGTGGGATGCCCAGATGGCCCTCTCTCCGGCCACTTTCATTTTCATAGCAAGACTATTTAGTGAAAAACTGGATGAAAAACAGGTAAAAGTAACTGAAATATTTGAGAAAAAAGTATGTTGATACATTCTACTACAGATAATAACCAACAGACTGTCTCCTACAGAAGTCTCTACAACCATGAAAACAGCCATAATAGTCATCAAGTTTGATGACATGTTCTCTCAGAGGTACCACGTTAGAGGTACCACATGAGAGGTACCACGTCAGAGCTACCACGTCAGAGCTACCGCCTCAGAGGTACCACTACGACATCAGAGGTACCATGACAGAGGTACCACTACCACATCAGAGGTACCACGTCAGAGGTACCACTACCAAGTCAGAGGTACCACGTCAGAGGTACCACTATCAAGTTAGAGGTACCACGTCAGAGGTACCACTACCACGTCAGAGGTACCGAGTTAGAGGTAACACGTCAGAAGTCCCCCATCACAGATACCGCCTCAGAGTTACCACTACCATGTCAGAGGTACCATGTCAGAGGTACCACATCAGAGGTACCACATCACAGGTACCCCTATCACATCAGAGGTACCACATCAGAGGTATCACTACCAAGTTAGAGGTACCACATCACAGGTACCACTAGCACGTCAGAGGTACCACGTCAGAGGTACCACTACCACGTCAGAGGTACCACATCACAGATACTGCCTCAGAGTTACCAGGTCAGAGCTACCACGTCAGAGGTACCACTACCAAGTCAGAGCTACCGTGTCAGAGGTACCACTACCACGTCAGAGGTACCGTGTCAGAGGTAGCGCCTCAGAGGTTAGCAAATCATCAGCGACCCTGCCCAGATGTGCATTTCTTGCACTGAGCTGTCGGTATGTAATTTTTCATTCTTGTGTTTTAATGTATTTGATATTCTACTGCTCTAAGCTGAGAGAGTCAGAAATGGTTGTAGAAAGAATACCACATATCAAATACCTTCTGAGTTCGAGGTTCCAGTTAGAGGCTACAGTTTTGGATTTTTGTGCTCTCCCCATAATGGATGACAACTGGAGCACTTCCTATGGTGTCTGTTGTTAACATGTGCACATAAGTGCACCATAAGAACACAATCTACGGCACCATAGGAGACTGAAATTAATTTTAACCATTAACTGCAAACTGAAGCGTGTTTTTGTGGATGGCTGGAAGTTGTACGAGAAAAACAAAACCTTGAAAAAATTACAAGTAGTACCTGCAATACTGATGAATGTAAGCAAATGACACCATGCAAACAATTTGGATAGGAGAAATGAGGAAGTTTTTAACTTCCACGATTAGTAAACATGCAACACATGTGGCCATGGTTAGACTCTGACAACAGCACAAACAGTCTAACGTGAGTGGACCTCTCAATCCTGCAGAGCAACAATGGGGATACGTCACATGAACGCACCCCGAAAGCAGCCCTGGTGGGTGACATGCCTACTACTGGGTGACTGCTGTTACTACACCTGGATGACAGAATGACTGCTGTTACTATACCTGGATGACTGGATGACTGCTGTTACTACACCTGGATGACGGGATGACTGTTGTTACTACACCTGGATGACTGCTGTTACTACACCTGGATGACTGCTGTTACTACACCTGGATGACGGGATGACTGTTGTTACTACACCTGGATAACTGCTGTTACTACACTTGGATGAATGGATGACTGCTGTTACTACACCTGGATGACTGCTGTTACTACACCGGGATGAATGGATGACTGCTGTTACTACACCTGGATGACTGGATGTTACTACACCTGGATGACTGCTGTTACTACAGCTGGATGATGGGATGACTGCTGTTACTACAGCTGGATGACGGGATGACTGCTGTTACTACAGCTGGATGACGGGATGACTGCTGTTACTACACCTGGATGACTGCTGTTACTACACCTGGATGACTGGATGACTGCTGTTACTACACTTGGATGACTGCTGTTACTACACCGGGATGAATGGATGACTGCTGTTACTACACCTGGATGACTGCTGTTACTACACCTGGATGACTGCTGTTACTACACCTGGATGACGGTTGAATGACCGTGAGTTAGTGGTTAGGTGTGTTACACGTTACACTGTGTTAGGCCTGGACACAGACAGAACACTACGGTAGGTTGTTCTTTCCACTGTAGCAAACAAGTTCCAGCTGATCAAATAAATACTGACGAATCAGAGAGGGATCTATCTGTAGGCAAGTGTTCAAACAGTAGAGAAGCTGAACAACACAAGAGCTGACGGACGACTCACAACCTCTTGACTCCTCTAATCAAAAGCTGAGCGGCTGAATGGGCCTGAGAACAACACAGAGAAGTGAGGACTGACGAGTACACACAGTACACACAGCTCCCTGGGCACCTGTGGGACAGGACCACAGCACCACCCTACACCACCACCTACACTTCCACCCTACACCACCTACAGCACCACCTAAACCAACACATACAACACCTTAGACCACCCCCTACACTACTAACCTACACCACCCTATACCACCCCACACCACCACCTACACCACCCGACACTACCACCCTACACCACCACCCTACACCACCACCTACAACACCCTACAACACCCTACACTACCATCCTACACCACCACCCTATACCACCCTAACCCACCCTACTCTGGAGAAAAAGAAGGAACGTGAGGCCAGAAGACAGCAACAGAGGGAGAAAGCTGAGAGAGAGAGAGAATCAAAACCCCCAATCACAACACTGTCAGACATGCTGAACTTTTTCTTGTGTTACCTTAAGCACTAAAAATGTTTTTCCAGATTTGTTCATGTTGCCACATAAAGTTGAACTCATTGGACCTGTGATTGTGTCATCTGGACGGGCTTGTTGCATAGAAGGGTCAAAAATGGGACAACTACTCTGTTTTATACCCCCAGAACAACCTGGGCCTTCGTTAATCAGAGCATAAACCTGAGCCCTCTGGTAGAACATTCCTGATCTTCAGGTAGCTACACCACCAATGGACCACAACAAACTGCGTTTGGTGTGCAGGACCCGGCAGAAGTAGTCGTCTTCTGGAGGTCTGCTGGGGTAGAGCAGTCAGGTGTGTTAAACACGGAGGGATAACTGCGCTGAGATCTGGAAGCACTTATAGAGCCTTTCCAAACAACTGAGTTCAACATTCTACAGTGAGAAAGATTATTCACAAGTGGAAAACATTCACAACAGTCGCCAATCTTCACAAATACACCTCAAAGGAGGATGTTGTTCCTGTGTTGAGGAAAGTGCTAAATAGCCAGGAGCAACATGTCAGAGTGGTCCAATCCCTTTGGAGCTGCTTTTGAAGGCTCATGAGGGGGAAGAGGAAGCAGACACATTTGAGCAGTGACAGAGGACGCCTGAGGAAAGCTGCGTCTGAGCAGGACCACCTCAGAACACCTCATCTTCCTGCAGGGCCTGGACTGAGAGGCTGAAGGCCGAGCCCAGCAACACAACTTCACGCAGCTTCACCACAGAGCTGAACTGAACCCTACTCAGGCCTGTCCACCGCTGTACTCAGGCCTGTCCACCGCTGTACTCAGGCCTGTCCACCGCTGTACTCAGGCCTGTCCACCGCTGTACTCAGTTCACCATGGAGCTGAACTGAGGACAGCGGTGGACAGGCCTGTCCAGCGTCCGTCCACCAGAGCCGTAAAGGCCAGACTCACCTCCTCCATCATGGTGTCCATGGCCTCAGAGATGTCAGCTTTGGTAGCTTCACTGGCCACCATGTTCCTCAGCTTCAGGCAGTATTCTCTGAGCTGGGAGGCGGCAGGAGAAGAGAGAGGGTTAGGGTTAGGGCCGTGGGGTCAGCCACTGGATGTGCTGGTGCTGCAGCTACAACACACTTTGTGGTTCAGGATGTGATTCATCCTGCGGGAGGCCTCCGAGCTGTGAGACTCTGGGAAGCACTTCTTTGGTATCACGCCGTACTTTTCTGGGGGGACAAATCAAAGCGATTGAAATAAAAAGCCAACAGCCCCAGGCAGCCCCGACCAGCTGACGTTGACGAACCAATGAGATTGACCAACATGTCCCACTGTCCTCCATCATTGGAGGGATTAGAGAGGAGGAACTGGAGCAGGCGTCCCTCCACCGGCTCCTGCCTCTGAGCCGTTTCCACGTATGAATGGAGGAAGTAGTAGCAGCGCTCCACCTGCACAACACAAGGCTTTGAACTGATCTGACCTCTTCATGTGTCCTCCTACAGGAACCTGTTGTAGGAACCGTGTGATAAACATCTGCTTCCCTCTGAGCCCCCTCAGGACTAATTGTTAACCCCCACTGATGCCTTCATGTGCTTATTCACTGTGTTGACACCAAACAGTCCTGTGATGAAGGTCAATGTCTGGCTTTCTACTGAAACTGGGGAAATGAGCTGTTCACAAACTTCAACAGACATAAAGACATGTTGTTGCAGCCAGCAGCCCAACAGTGCTCTTACCTTGTCCCAGAAAAAGAGATAAGACTGACTAAACTCAAACTCCTCGATGTTAAACTTCTTCATGAATGGAAGGCGCATGACATTGAGGCATGAGAAGATCCAACATCGTCCTGGTGGCAGAGAGAAGGAAAAGGAGGAGACCTACTTTAAACACAGGCGTTACAATAGACCTACTTTATTACCAACAGGTCACAACAGAGGAAGCCAGCCATAAACACCACATTCACACTGTTGAAGTGTCTACAGTCGGACAGCTTGGACAGCATCAGCACTTATTCAGGCCTGAGCAGCCCACAAGTGTCAGCACGACGCACGATAGTGATGAAACAGCTGCTGCTCTTTGGTCGTTTAAGGCGCCGGTGAGTTTCCGTGGTGAACGACGCCACCTAGTGTTCACAATCAAGCTCACAATCAAGCACCGTCACAAAGACAATCGGAGGATTACTTTTTAACAGCTGAGCTCCCAACGAGGCTTTAAGAATACAATAAAGGGTTTACAGCAGTTATTTTGAAGAATCTTTGTGGTAAAAGTCTCCTCCTACACCCGACCCTGCAATTGTTTTTAAATCAATTCTGAAAATTGATTAGAAAAAATCAAACACAGAGCTCCTTTTGACCATTTTTATACTGCAACGTACTCTTGTGGGAGCACACGTGAGAGTTTGATCAAATATTGACCCTTCTCGTTAGCTCTTAATGGAACTTTGAACTGTTAAATTTTTAATTTTCAGCTGTTTCACCATTGAAACTGCTGCTTTACAGCATCACTGCTGAATAAATAATTTATTTGGGTGGAACACAGCTGCATTTCTTCAAAAGCATCTTCAGAATGCCACATTATAGAAGCATTAAAGAAACATGAAACAATGAACTACAGGCCAAGTGAACGAGTGAATGAGTGTTCATGATCAGCACCAGCTGGACAGCTTAAGTCGCACAACAACACCACACCATCGCACAACAAGATGCAGCACTGCTCAACATGTGTGGTGCCCTGGTGTCATGTTGTGTGGTTGTCAAGTGTTGTGTTGTTGAGCGTGGTGGTCCTGCTGGGGCCTCCAGGCTCCTGCAGCTCTGCGGCTCACCTGAGTTCTTCTGGTTGGTGACAGGCTTGCCCTCTGTGGGGATGGAGTGTTGGAAGGTGTGCACGGTGTCCTGGACCGTCTGCCGGTGCAGACACACCTCCAGTGGATCCATGCAGGTGGACACATTCTGAGCTAGAAGGTAGCGAGGCTCGGCCCGCAGACGCTGAGTGAAAGCAGACGTCTTCTCCTGACTCAGACCTGCAAGGCCAAGAGGAGCTTCTGTTACAGACAGGCCCAACGAAGACTCTTTAACAACTTTCAGGGTCTACAGATTAGAATCCCTCATTTCTTTTACAAAAAAGAGAAGGGAAGAAGGTTTTTTGTGAAGTGGTGAAACAGGAAATGGTCTGTATTTATCTTCTTAGTCAGCATTCAGCCACTGCTTCATCATTAATAATCAGCCTTTAAATGAGCTAAACTCACCATTACCACATCTTATTATTGTTCATATTATCATTATTGTCATCGCAGATTATCCCAACAGACAATGAAGTGATGCCTCAGCCGGTCCTTTAAACTCTTTCTCTTGTCTCTTTTATGTCAAGCTCCACTTTCTACTTAACAGCTGGTTGCTACTTTTCCAAAGTAAAACGTACATTTATTTCCTGTCAAATATTGGGCCAACCCTGTTATCAATGATTCCTTCATAACTCTGCCTCATCTCTGGACTTAGTACCGAATACTGGGAACTTTACAGAGAACAACCAACAACAGAACAACTACTACTGGTACCCTAACCAAACTACTAATCTAACTACTAACCTAACTAATCTAACTACTAACCTAAGAGTCTATTTTCTCAATTTCTTCTTTGAGTAGTTTAGATAATTTCCATTTGAACTCCCTGGCTCTGTTCTGTGTTTACTCTCAATTTACTAGGTACTAGCTGTAACCAGGCCCAGACACGAGTTATTAGCTGTAACCAGGTCGTCTCTATCTGTAACCAGGTCCATTTACTAGTTTCTAGCTATAACCAGGTCAGTATCTGTAACCAGGCCCAGTTACTAGTTATGAGCTGTAAACTGGTCGTTTCTATCTGTAATCAGGTCCAGTTACTAGTTACTAGCGATAACCAGGTCGTCATCTGTAACCAGGTCCAGTTACTAGTTACTAGCTATAACCAGGTCCTGAGGACAGCCTAACTCTGGCGTGACGTCACGTAGGATGACGTCACTCTCGCAAGTTAACCACTTTATCACGACTTGAAGACAAAGCGGAGATAAAAGTCTGCTTTTCGCTCGGTAAAACTCCGAAGGAGCTCAAAAAAGTTTCACGAACGATGGTGGTTAAAGTTAGAGACGGTCCTAATAGCAGATCACATCCTGAGAAAGTGCGAACACACAACAATAAGAAGGGAACACTGAACACGACGGTGGTGGTTAACTAGTCCCGGTTCTGCTGCCCGGGACTAGTTAACCAGCCTAACCAGCTCCGCTAGTTAACCAGCCTAACCAGCTCCACTAGTTAACCAGCCTAACCAGCTCCACTAGTCCCGTCGGCCACTCCATGGTTAGCATCCCGGGCTAGCTCCCCCGGCCGGGCTGTGAGGGCTGAGGCTCCCCAGGGGAGGCGGGTGTCTCCCGGGCGGTGTGGAGCCCGGCCCCGGGGACAGAGGCTCCTCTCCGGGCAGACTCGGAGCCGAACCTCGGCGGGACGAGGCTGGAGGCTCCGGGCCAGCGGCTCAGGCTAGCTAGCGCCGCAGCTCATTCAGTCCTGTCCGGACACAAACTACCGCCTCCAACTACCTCCTCAGACACAGACACACGCCACAGGCTACAGACACGCGCCACAGACGCGCCACAGACGCGCCACAGGCTACAGACACACGCCACAGACGTGCTGAGGACACCCACCAGACTTCATGGTTTCGCACGATGAGTTCGGGCTGAGGGCGCTAACAGCAGGGAAGTCTCCGGGCGCGCGCACGACGCACGCGCGTGCGTGAGCGGCAGAGCAAGGAAGACAGCCGGAGGTTCTGGTGGTCCTGGTGGTTCTGAAGGTCCTGAGAGTTCTGGTGGTCCTGGTGGTTCTGAAGGTCCTGAGAGTTCTGGTGGTTCTGGTGGTCCTGGTGGTTCTGAAGGTCCTGAGAGTTCTGGTGGTTCTGGTGGTTCTGAAGGTCCTGAGAGTTCTGGTGGTTCTGGTGGTCCTGGTGAAGGTCCTGAGAGTTCTGGTGGTTCTGGTGGTTCTGAAGGTCCTGAGAGTTCTGGTGGTTCTGGTGGTCCTGGTGAAGGTCCTGAGAGTTCTGGTGGTTCTGGTGGTTCTGATGGTTCTGATGGTTCTGAAGGTCCTGAGAGTTCTGGTGGTTCTGGTGGTTCTGATGGCTCTGAAGGTCCTGAGAGTTCTGGTGGTTCTGGTGGTCCTGGTGAAGGTCCTGAGAGTTCTGGTGGTTCTGGTGGTTCTGAAGGTCCTGAGAGTTCTGGTGGTTCTGGTGGTCCTGGTGAAGGTCCTGAGAGTTCTGGTGGTTCTGGTGGTTCTGATGGTTCTGATGGTTCTGAAGGTCCTGAGAGTTCTGGTGGTTCTGGTGGTTCTGATGGCTCTGAAGGTCCTGAGAGTTCTGGTGGTTCTGGTGGTCCTGGTGAAGGTCCTGAGAGTTCTGGTGGTTCTGGTGGTTCTGAAGGTCCTGAGAGTTCTGGTGGTTCTGGTGGTCCTGGTGGTTCTGAAGGTCCTGAGAGTTCTGGTGGTTCTGGTGGTTCTGAAGGTCCTGAGAGTTCTGGTGGTTCTGGTGGTTCTGAAGGTCCTGAGAGTTCTGGTGGTTCTGGTGGTTCTGAAGGTCCTGAGAGTTCTGGTGGTTCTGGTGGTCCTGGTGAAGGTCCTGAGAGTTCTGGTGGTTCTGGTGGTTCTGAAGGTCCTGAGAGTTCTGGTGGTTCTGGTGGTTCTGATGGTTCTGATGGTTCTGAAGGTCCTGAGAGTTCTGGTGGTTCTGGTGGTTCTGATGGCTCTGAAGGTCCTGAGAGTTCTGGTGGTTCTGAAGGTCCTGAGAGTTCTGGTCGTTCTGAGGGTTCTGGTCGTCCTGGTGGTCCTGGTGGTTCTAAGGGTTCTGATGGTTCTGAAGGTCCTGAGAGTTCTGGTGGTTCTGGTGGTCCTGGTGGTTCTGAAGGTCCTGAGAGTTCTGGTGGTTCTGATGGTTCTGAGAGTTCTGGTGGTTCTGGTGGTTCTGAGGGTTCTGGTCGTCCTGGTGGTTCTAAGGGTTCTGTTGGTCCTGAGAGTTCTGGTGGTTCTGAGGGTTCTGGTGGTTCTGAAGGTCCTGAGAGTTCTGGTCGTTCTGAGGGTTCTGGTGGTCCTGGTGGTTCTAAGGGTTCTGTTGGTCCTGAGAGTTCTGGTGGTTCTGGTGGTTCTGATGGTTCTGAAGGTCCTGAGAGTTCTGGTGGTTCTGGTGGTTCTGGTGGTTCTGAAGGTCCTGAGAGTTCTGGTGGTTCTGGTGGTTCTGAAGGTCCTGAGAGTTCTGGTGGTTCTGGTGGTTCTGATGGTTCTGATGGTTCTGAAGGTCCTGAGAGTTCTGGTGGTTCTGGTGGTTCTGATGGCTCTGAAGGTCCTGAGAGTTCTGGTGGTTCTGAAGGTCCTGAGAGTTCTGGTCGTTCTGAGGGTTCTGGTCGTCCTGGTGGTCCTGGTGGTTCTAAGGGTTCTGATGGTTCTGAAGGTCCTGAGAGTTCTGGTGGTTCTGGTGGTCCTGGTGGTTCTGAAGGTCCTGAGAGTTCTGGTGGTTCTGATGGTTCTGAGAGTTCTGGTGGTTCTGGTGGTTCTGAGGGTTCTGGTCGTCCTGGTGGTCCTGGTGGTTCTAAGGGTTCTGTTGGTCCTGAGAGTTCTGGTGGTTCTGAGGGTTCTGGTGGTTCTGAAGGTCCTGAGAGTTCTGGTCGTTCTGAGGGTTCTGGTGGTCCTGGTGGTTCTAAGGGTTCTGTTGGTCCTGAGAGTTCTGGTGGTTCTGGTGGTTCTGATGGTTCTGAAGGTCCTGAGAGTTCTGGTGGTTCTGGTGGTTCTGGTGGTTCTGAAGGTCCTGAGAGTTCTGGTGGTTCTGGTGGTTCTGATGGTTCTGAAGGTCCTGAGAGTTCTGGTGGTTCTGGTGGTTCTGAAGGTCCTGAGAGTTCTGGTGGTTCTGATGGTTCTGATGGTTCTGAAGGTCGTCCTGGTGGTCCTGGTGGTTCTAAGGGTTCTGTTGGTCCTGAGAGTTCTGGTGGTTCTGAGGGTTCTGGTGATTCTGAAGGTCCTGAGAGTTCTGGTCGTTCTGAAGGTGGGTTCTGGTCGTTCCTGGTGGTCCTGGTGGTTCTAAGGGTTCTGTTGGTCCTGAGAGTTCTGGTGGTTCTGGTGGTTCTGATGGTTCTGAAGGTCCTGAGAGTTCTGGTGGTTCTGGTGGTTCTGAAGGTCCTGAGAGTTCTGGTGGTTCTGGTGGTTCTGGTGGTTCTGAAGGTCCTGAGAGTTCTGGTGGTTCTGGTGGTTCTGGTGGTTCTGTGGTGGTTCTGAAGGTCCTGAGAGTTTGTGTCTGGTGGTTCTGAAGGGAGTTCTGGTGGTCCTGGTGGTCCTGGTGGTTCTGAAGGCTGGTTCTGTTGGTTCTGATGGTTGGAGTTCTGGTCGTCCTGGTGGTCCTGGTGGTTCTAAGGGTTCTGGGTTCTGTGGTTCTGAAGTGAGAGTTCTGGTGGTTCTGAGGGGTTCTGGTGGTTCTGATGGTTCCAGTGGTCCTGAAGGTTCTGAGGGTTCTGAAAGTCCTGAAGGTTCTGAAAGTCCTGAAGGTTCTGAGGGTTCTGAGAGTTCTCGTTGTTCTGGTGGTCCTGGTGGTTCTAAGGGTTCTGTTGGTTCTAAGGGTTCTGTTGGTTCTGAGAGTTCTGGTGGTTCTGGTGGTCCTGGTGAAGGTCCTGAGAGTTCTGGTGGTTCTGGTGGTTCTGAAGGTCCTGAGAGTTCTGGTGGTTCTGGTGGTTCTGAAGGTCCTGAGAGTTCTGGTGGTTCTGGTGGTCCTGGTGAAGGTCCTGAGAGTTCTGGTGGTTCTGGTGGTTCTGATGGTTCTGATGGTTCTGAAGGTCCTGAGAGTTCTGGTGGTTCTGGTGGTTCTGATGGCTCTGAAGGTCCTGAGAGTTCTGGTGGTTCTGGTGGTCCTGGTGAAGGTCCTGAGAGTTCTGGTGGTTCTGGTGGTTCTGATGGTTCTGATGGTTCTGAAGGTCCTGAGAGTTCTGGTGGTTCTGGTGGTTCTGATGGCTCTGAAGGTCCTGAGAGTTCTGGTGGTTCTGAAGGTCCTGAGAGTTCTGGTCGTTCTGAGGGTTCTGGTCGTCCTGGTGGTCCTGGTGGTTCTAAGGGTTCTGATGGTTCTGAAGGTCCTGAGAGTTCTGGTGGTTCTGGTGGTCCTGGTGGTTCTGAAGGTCCTGAGAGTTCTGGTGGTTCTGATGGTTCTGAGAGTTCTGGTGGTTCTGGTGGTTCTGAGGGTTCTGGTCGTCCTGGTGGTCCTGGTGGTTCTAAGGGTTCTGTTGGTCCTGAGAGTTCTGGTGGTTCTGAGGGTTCTGGTGGTTCTGAAGGTCCTGAGAGTTCTGGTCGTTCTGAGGGTTCTGGTGGTCCTGGTGGTTCTAAGGGTTCTGTTGGTCCTGAGAGTTCTGGTGGTTCTGGTGGTTCTGATGGTTCTGAAGGTCCTGAGAGTTCTGGTGGTTCTGGTGGTTCTGGTGGTTCTGAAGGTCCTGAGAGTTCTGGTGGTTCTGGTGGTTCTGAAGGTCCTGAGAGTTCTGGTGGTTCTGATGGTTCTGAAGGTCCTGAGAGTTCTGGTGGTTCTGGTGGTTCTGATGGCTCTGAAGGTCCTGAGAGTTCTGGTGGTTCTGAAGGTCCTGAGAGTTCTGGTCGTTCTGAGGGTTCTGGTCGTCCTGGTGGTCCTGGTGGTTCTAAGGGTTCTGATGGTTCTGAAGGTCCTGAGAGTTCTGGTGGTTCTGGTGGTCCTGGTGGTTCTGAAGGTCCTGAGAGTTCTGGTGGTTCTGATGGTTCTGAGAGTTCTGGTGGTTCTGGTGGTTCTGAGGGTTCTGGTCGTCCTGGTGGTTCTAAGGGTTCTGTTGGTCCTGAGAGTTCTGGTGGTTCTGAGGGTTCTGGTGGTTCTGAAGGTCCTGAGAGTTCTGGTCGTTCTGAGGGTTCTGGTGGTCCTGGTGGTTCTAAGGGTTCTGTTGGTCCTGAGAGTTCTGGTGGTTCTGGTGGTTCTGATGGTTCTGAAGGTCCTGAGAGTTCTGGTGGTTCTGGTGGTTCTGGTGGTTCTGAAGGTCCTGAGAGTTCTGGTGGTTCTGGTGGTTCTGATGGTTCTGAAGGTCCTGAGAGTTCTGGTGGTTCTGGTGGTTCTGAAGGTCCTGAGAGTTCTGGTGGTTCTGAGGGTTCTGGTCGTCCTGGTGGTCCTGGTGGTTCTAAGGGTTCTGTTGGTCCTGAGAGTTCTGGTGGTTCTGAGGGTTCTGGTGATTCTGAAGGTCCTGAGAGTTCTGGTCGTTCTGAGGGCTCTGGTCGTCCTGGTGGTCCTGGTGGTTCTAAGGGTTCTGTTGGTCCTGAGAGTTCTGGTGGTTCTGGTGGTTCTGATGGTTCTGAAGGTCCTGAGAGTTCTGGTGGTTCTGGTGGTTCTGAAGGTCCTGAGAGTTCTGGTGGTTCTGGTGGTTCTGGTGGTTCTGAAGGTCCTGAGAGTTCTGGTGGTTCTGGTGGTTCTGGTGGTTCTGAAGGTCCTGAGAGTTCTGGTGGTTCTGAGGGTTCTGGTCGTCCTGGTGGTCCTGGTGGTTCTAAGGGTTCTGTTGGTTCTGAGAGTTCTGGTCGTTCTGGTGGTCCTGGTGGTTCTAATGGTTCTGTTGGTTCTGAGAGTTCTGGTGGTTCTGAGGGTTCTGGTGGTTCTGATGGTTCCAGTGGTCCTGAAGGTTCTGAGGGTTCTGAAAGTCCTGAAGGTTCTGAAAGTCCTGAAGGTTCTGAGGGTTCTGAGAGTTCTCGTTGTTCTGGTGGTCCTGGTGGTTCTAAGGGTTCTGTTGGTTCTAAGGGTTCTGTTGGTTCTGAGAGTTCTGGTCGTCCTGGTGGTCCTGGTGGTTCTAAGGGTTCTGTTGGTTCTGAGAGTTCTGGTGGTTCTGAGGGTTCTGGTGGTTCTGATGGTTCCAGTGGTCCTGAAGGTTCTGAGGGTTCTGAAAGTTCTGAGGGTTCTGAGAGTTCTCGTTGTTCTGGTGGTCCTGGTGGTTCTAAGGGTTCTGTTGGTTCTGAGACTTCTGATGGTTCTGAGGGTTCTGGTTGTTCTGGTGGTTCTGATGGTTCCAGTGGTTCTGCGGGTTGTGGTAGTCCTGGTGGGTCTGATGGTTCTGAAGGTTATGGTGGTTCCGAAGGTTGTTGTGGTTCTGATGGTCCTGCTAGTTCTGATGGTTCTGAAGGTTGTGGTGGTTCTGTCAGGAGAACCAAAAGAAGTGTTTATGGTTGCGCTCAGGTCACATGACCGGAGCTGTCTCTGCTGCTGTTTTAGTAGTTTTACTGGTTTTAGTAGTTTTATTGGTTTTAGTAGTTTTATTGGTTTTAGTAGTTTTACTGGTTTTAGTAGTTTTATTGGTTTTAGTAGTTTTACTGGTTTTAGTAGTTTTATTGGTTTTAGTAGTTTTACTGGTTTTGGTAGTTTTATTGGTTTTAGTAGTTTTATTGGTTTTAGTAGTTTTACTGGTTTTAGTAGTTTTATTGGTTTTAGTAGTTTTACTGGTTTTATTAGTTTTATTGGTTTTAGTAGTTTTATTGGTTTTAGTAGTTTTACTGGTTTTAGTAGTTTTATTGGTTTTAGTAGTTTTACTGGTTTTAGTAATTTTATTGGTTTTAGTAGTTTTACTGGTTTTAGTAGTTTTATTGGTTTTAGTAGTTTTATTGGTTTTAGTAGTTTTACTGGTTTTAGTAGTTTTATTGGTTTTAGTAGTTTTACTGGTTTTGGTAGTTTTATTGGTTTTAGTAGTTTTATTGGTTTTAGTAGCTTTATTGGTTTTAGTAGTTTTATTGGTTTTAGTAGTTTTACTGGTTTTAGTAGTTTTATTGGTTTTAGTAGTTTTATTGGTTTTGGTAGTTTTATTTGTTTTACTAGTTTTATTGGTTTTAGTAGTTTTATTGGTTTTAGTAGTTTTACTGGTTTTAGTAATTTTATTGGTTTTAGTAGTTTTACTGGTTTTGGTAGTTTTATTGGTTTTAGTAGCTTTATTGGTTTTAGTAGTTTTATTGGTTTTAGTAGTTTTACTGGTTTTAGTAGTTTTATTGGTTTTAGTAGTTTTACTGGTTTTAGTAATTTTATTGGTTTTAGTAGTTTTACTGGTTTTGGTAGTTTTATTGGTTTTAGTAGTTTTATTGGTTTTAGTAGTTTTACTGGTTTTAGTAGTTTTATTGGTTTTGGTAGTTTTACTGGTTTTGGTAGTTTTATTGGTTTTAGTAGTTTTATTGGTTTTAGTAGTTTTACTGGTTTTAGTAGTTTTATTGGTTTTAGTAGTTTTACTGGTTTTAGTAATTTTATTGGTTTTAGTAGTTTTACTGGTTTTAGTAGTTTTATTGGTTTTAGTAGCTTTATTGGTTTTAGTAGTTTTATTGGTTTTAGTAGTTTTACTGGTTTTAGTAGTTTTATTGGTTTTAGTAGTTTTACTGGTTTTAGTAATTTTATTGGTTTTAGTAGTTTTACTGGTTTTGGTAGTTTTATTGGTTTTAGTAGTTTTATTGGTTTTAGTAGTTTTACTGGTTTTAGTAGTTTTATTGGTTTTAGTAGTTTTATTGGTTTTAGTAGTTTTACTGGTTTTATTGGTTTTAGTAGTTTTACTGGTTTTATTGGTTTTAGTAGTTTTACTGGTTTTAGTAGTTTCATTGGTTTTAGTAGTTTTATTGGTTTTGGTAGTTTTATTGGTTTTAGTAGTTTTACTGGTTTTAGTAGTTTTATTGGTTTTAGTAGTTTTACTGGTTTTAGTAATCTTATTGGTTTTAGTAGTTTTACTGGTTTTGGAAGGAATACATTCAGGAGCTCTTCAATCCTATCAACATGTATTCACAAGGGGAATCAGAGTAGGGGGACCTGGAGTTGCGTCCAATCACCGGAGCAGAAGTCACCAAGGTAGTGAAACAGCTGCCTGGTGGTGGAGCTCCAGGAGCAGATGAGATCCACCTGGGGTATCTTAGGGCTCTGGATGTTGTAGGGATGTCCTAACTGACACGCCTCTGCAACCTTGCGTGGACATCGGGGGCAGTGCCCTTGGACTGGCAGACCAGGGTGGTGGTCCCTCTCTTCAAGAGAGGGGACCAGAGGGTGTGTGTTCCAGCTACAGGGGGATCACACTCCTTAGCCTCCCTGGGATAGTCTACGCCAGGGTGCTGGAAAAGAGAATTCAATCGATAGTTGATCGAGGAGGAACAATGTGGGTTTCAGCCCAGTCGTGGAACCACGGATCAGCACTTTACCCTCGCTGGGGTGATGCAGGAGAGTTGGGAGTTTGCCCAACCAGTCCACATGTGCTTTGTGGACTTGGAGAAGGCCTATGACCGGGTCCCCAGGGGCCTATGACTGGGTCCCCAGGGGCCTATGACCAGGTCCCCAGGGGTCTACAACCGAGTCCCCTGGGGCCTACGACCGGGTCCCCAGAGGCCTACGAACGGGTCCCCAGGGGCATCCTGTGGGGAGCGCTCTGAGAGTATGGGTGGATGGTCCCTTGATAAGGGCCATCAAGTCCTAAGGGCCATCTGGACCTAAGGAGCAGGAGCTTGGTCTGTGTAGCTGGCTATAAGTTTGATTCGTCTTTTGTGAGGGTTGGACTCTGCCTGGGCTGCCCTTTGTCACCAGTTCTGTTTATAACCGTGGACAGAATTTCTAGATGCAGCCGGTGGGTGGAGGGTGTCAAGTTTGGTGAGCAGAGGATCTCATCACTGCTTTTTGTGGTTTCGAATCACGAATACAAGTGGCCAAAATGAGTTTCCTCCTCAAGGTGGCCGGGCTCAGCCTCAGAGATAAGGTGAGGAGCTCTGACATCCGGGAGGAGGTCGGAGTAGAACCGCTGCTTCACCACATCGAGAGGAGTCAGCTGGGGTGGCTTGGGCATCTGTTTGGGGTCCCTTCAGGACACCTCCCTTTAGAGGTGTTAGGACATGTCCCACCAGGAGGACACCTCCCTTTAGAGGTGTTAGGACATGTCCCACCAGGAGGACACCTCCCCTTAGAGGTGTTAGGACATGTCCCACCAGGAGGACACCTCCCTTTAGAAGTGTTAGGACATGTCCCACCAGGAGGACACCTCCCTTAGAGGTGTTAGGACATGTCCCACCAGGAGGACACCTCCTTTAGAGGTGTTAGGACATGTCCCACCAGGAGGACACCTCCTTTAGAGGTGTTAGGACATGTCCCACCAGGAGGACACTCCTTTAGAGGTGTTAGGACATGTCCACCGGGAGGACACCTCCCCTTAGAGGTGTTAGGACATGTCCCACCAGGAGGACACCTCCCTTTAGAAGTGTTAGGACATGTCCCACCAGGAGGACACCTCCCTTTAGAGGTGTTAGGACACGTCCCACTGGGAGGACACCTCCCCTTAGAGGTGTTAGGACATGTCCCACCGAGAGGGGACCTCATGGCCGGCCCAGGACTAGGTGGAGGGACTATGTCTCTCTCCTGGCTTGGGAGCAGCTGGAGGGCCCCAAGCTAGGAGAGAGGTCATCTGGGTCTCCCTCCTGAAGCTGCTGCCCCCCCGATCCAGACAGGATAAAGTGGGAGAAGACAAGATGAGTAGTTTTACTAGTTTTTTAGTGGTTTTAGGAGTTTTAGTTTACTGGTTTTATTAGTTTTGCTAGTTTTAATAGTTTTTTTACTAACTTTCCTAAAATCTGGACAGTCACCTGGTAAAACACAGAAGCTGCAAATATTCCCCTACAAAGATCCAAATTAAACCCAAACAAGAGTGACTCTTCTTGTTAAGAGGGTTAATGATAGAGCAATTGAAAGTAAGCAGGTTTACATAAACTATAGATGACAAGGGACACACGTGAAGCTTTGATCTTTGGTGGCAGCCTTCACACCTGATGTCAGGACCACATCTCAGGTTTGTTGAGGAGCAGTCAGGCTGTTATCGCTAAGTCACTCCTGTAAGCCTGTTAGAGGTTAATGTACTTGTTCTGCTGCAGGAGGGATGGTTTTAGGGGACTCTTTGGTCTTTCAGTCATCTGTAGTCCAGCCGTTACACAGATCTGCTGTATTTCTTTTACCGTCTCCAGTTTGGTTTAGTGTGTGCATCATGTCATTTATTATTGACCAATACCCACATGGGGATGAAACCCGCTGACGTCCTGACTCAGATTCAGGTCACTCCCCACAGATGAACCAGCACACAAAACTCAACCACTCAGGAAAACACTTGCTGTTGGGTAAAAAAAATATGGAATTTACCTGAAACTCATTGGAACATCTTCTCTGTCTCAGTTAAGGACAATATACATAGATATGTTCTATGAAGCTGAAGTCCGGTCAGCCACTTCCTAACCTGGTCTCAATAAAGAGGGTTGATGAGCCTGAAACCGCCTAGTGGTGCCGCATCTGGAAAAGATCAATCCTTTATTGATCCTCCAGGTGTCGTAGAGACCAACCACCACTAGGGGAGGAGGCCAGCTCTGGGACCTTCTCTGGATTTCCAGTCAAAGATAACACACAGCACGACAGAGAGGAATTCAAAGGATTTATCAAAACAACTGAGAGGAGAATGTTATCCCCACCTGCTTTTTACACTTGAAGAGAAAGAAAAACTGGTAGTCTCTTGAGTCCAGGTCTGTAATAACAAGTCACAATATTTCACATTTTTTCCAAGTTCAAAATGCAACAAAATATACAAAAACTGTTTGATGGGACCGTGTGAGGGGCTTGGAACCAAATAAGCTTTATAGACAACCTCATGGGTTTTCTCTTGTTATTCCTGTGGACTTTGTAGCCACATGCACAAATTAACAGAACAGACATATACATTTTAATCTACTTTGGATTAGTATCGTCATTTACATTCTCTTCACACCGCAACACCCAGACAGGAAGAACTTGTTCGGTCGCTCTGCAGAGCGAGTACACCTTAAGCCTCACCTCCTCCCTCACCTGAAGCTTCACCTCCTCAATCACCTGAAGCTTTACCTCCTCAATCACCTGAAGCCTCACCTCCTCCCTCACCTTAAGCCTCACCTCCTGCCTCACCTGAAGCTTCACCTCCTCCCTCACCTGAAGCCTCACCTGAAGCTTCACCTCCTCCCTCACCTCCTTCCTCACCTGAAGCCTCACCTTCTCCCTTACCTGAAGCCTCACCTCCTTCCTCACCTTAAGCCTCACCTCCTCCCTCACCTCCTTCCTCACCTGAAGCCTCACCTCCTCCCTCACCTGAAGCCTCACCTCCTCATTCACCTGAAGCTTCACCTCCTCCCTCACCTCCTTCCTCACCTGAAGCCTCACCTCCTCCCTTACCTGAAGCCTCACCTCCTCCCTCACCTGAAGCTTCACCTCCTCCCTCACCTCCTTCCTCACCTGAAGCCTCACCTCCTCCCTTACCTGAAGCCTCACCTCCTCCCTCACCTGAAGCTTCACCTCCTCCCTCACCTCCTTCCTCACCTGAAGCCTCACCTCCTCCCTTACCTGAAGCCTCACCTCCTCCCTTACCTGAAGCCTCACCTCCTCCCTCACCTGAAGCTTCACCTCCTCCCTCACCTCCTTCCTCACCTGAAGCCTCACCTCCTCCCTCACCTGAAGCTTCACCTCCTCCCTCACCTGAAGCCTCACCTCCTCCCTCACCTGAAGCTTCACCTCCTCCCTCACCTCCTTCCTCACCTGAAGCCTCACCTCCTCCCTTACCTGAAGCCTCACCTCCTCCCTTACCTGAAGCCTCACCTCCTCCCTCACCTGAAGCTTCACCTCCTCCCTCACCTCCTTCCTCACCTGAAGCCTCACCTCCTCCCTCACCTGAAGCTTCACTCCTCCCTCACCTGAAGCCTCCTCCTCCCACCTGAAGTTCACCTCCTCCCTCACCTCCTTCCTCACCTGAAGCCTCACCTCCTCCCTTACCTGAAGCCTCACCTCCTCCCTTACCTGAAGCCTCACCTCCTCCCTCACCTGAAGCTTCACCTCCTCCCTCACCTCCTTCCTCACCTGAAGCCTCACCTCCTCCCTTACGTGAAGCCTCACCTCTTCCCTCACCTCCTTCTTCACCCTGAAGCCTCACCTTCTCCCTCCCCTCCTCCCTCACCTGAAGCCTCCCCTCCTCCCTCACCTCCTCCCCTTTACTCCACCTTTACCCCACCTTACATGCTCATACTTTAGTCTGCTGCTCTGAATCTGTCACGTACGTCACCCCTTCACAGAGGTCGTCCAGATGTTCAGTGTTGCGTTCGTCAGCTCTGTGGCACGCTGACATCTCGGAGGGCGGAGACGCTCCAGCCGATGTTCTCAGAGGTTCAGCAGCAGAAAGGGTTCCTGCTGGGGCCCTGCCCATGGAGGGAGTGGGGGCAGCGCTCTCCTCTGGAGGTAGGTGGTGTGAGCAGAGGTTGGGCCCCGGCTGCCTGCTGCTGCCGGAGCTCAGCGTGCTGTCGCTGGACACCGAGGTCAGGGGCATGTAGAGGTCAGGAAAGTCCTCGTCGGCAGGGGGGGGCGGCGGCAGCGGCTCCTCACTCAGGAACTCATCCACGTGGGAAGAGGGGCAGTCGCTGTCGATGTCGTATCCTCCCAGGTAGTAGTCCGACTCCAGCTCCTGGGCCACGTCCACGGGGCCGGGGGCCTCCTCCAGTCTGCTGCTGGGCACCCAGTCCGATATGTCCCAGTGGTAGGCTGCTGGGAGAGACACAGGCTGAGGGGGCGGACACCTCCACGACCTTTATTTAGAGGTCACGGCCAAAGGTCACAGCTAAAAGTCACAGCTAAAGGTTACAGTTAAAGGTCATGGCCAAAGGTCACAGCTAAAGGTCAGAGTTAAATATCAGAGCTAAAGGTCATAGTTAAAGGTCATGGCCATAGGTCACAGTTAAAGGTCACAGCTAAAGGTCACATACACAAAACAGGAGCAACTTGCACAAAAACAGATTTGCAGGTGTCATGCACAGGGTCAAGGGTCAGGGATCAGGGGTCGTAGAGCATGCTGAGCTTCATGAATGAGTGATTCTCGGGGGTTAGAGCAGGTTCATGCAGGCTCCTCAGACCCTCAGGAGGTCTCCAGGAGACAAGCACACATCCTGCAGGTCGGGATTCTTTCAAAGGTCAGGAAGGACAACCTTTATTTAGTCTGCTGCTGCAGGGAGCTGCTGGAGCGGCAGCGAAATAAGAGTGAGAGAGTGAATGAATGAGTGAGTGAGTGAATAATGAAACAAGGGAACTGGGAGCTGTGGTGTTGACGGTGATGACTGGAGCCACTGAAAAATCCCAAATGACTGAAACAGTCACAATAAAGGAGATTCATGGAAAACGCACAACACAAAGGCCTGAAGGCCAAGGCAGCGAGGCCAGGGTGACTGGGACACAGAGACCGTCATCAGTCTGGGAACGCTAGGAAGATCAGATCCTCCCTTCACAGGACAGTCTGGGAACACTGGGATGAGGTGATGTCATAACTCTGCCCTGGCAGCTCATGTAGAGTCCAGGAGGTTCAACAGGAGAGTAAACCATTACAAAAGTCTGCTGTTGAAAGATGCATGTAATCTAAATACTCAACCCTATATAGCTCTATTTTATATGTGTGTGTGTGAGTGTGTGTGTGTGTTCGTTTGTGTGTATGTGTACGTGTGACTGACCGAATGAACAAGTGAGTGTTCTGTTCATGCCAGACACTACTGCTGAGGTGTGAAGGTATGTCGGCATTCCGATCGGTCCTTTTTCCAGGTCACGCCCTCGTGACCTTTGCTCACCTGTGTCCTCTTCCCGTGACCCCCCCACCCCCCCGTGAGTTAACTGGGGTTCTGTTCAGCCAACAAACCAGAGCAGCGTGTGAAGGTGAAGATATCAGCCCTGAGGTTCAGTCTAGACTGGGTGGCACATTTGGAAACAGATACACCCCTTAAAGGACACCTTATCGTGGCCCCGCCCATTTTCAACGGTTCATATTTTCACTGGTTCTTCCAGACTCATGACGGGACACACACACACACACACTAACATCGGGCGGTGTGAACAGGAAGTCACCTTTGTTGTAGATCTGACCACGGTCCAAAACAGACACTGTCAGGTGGAGAAAGACGTTGGTCACCAAGCATCAGAGACAGGACAGGTAGACACAGAAGGACAGAAGGACGCTCGCTGGTACTGGGCGATGACAGCGTCTACAACAGTCGTCACCTGTACCAGCGAGTCCCTGAAGCTGCTACAGTCAGGCCTCAGTGAGAGGCTGGGACTAGTTCATGTACACTAGAAGACCTTCAGGGTGACATGAGGTCAGCAGAGAGGTGTAGCAGTCTGGGCCTGTCGTCCATTTGAGAAACAACAACACACAAGAAGACTGTGACAAAGAAGTGCATGAAAGAGGATACCTTCACTCTCAATAGTGTCAACGGCATCATTGACCAGTCGAATGACCGTCACTATGGAGGCTTGTGGAAGGAGACACAAGACACGATTGAGTTACTCACATCAGCAGACATACCCGTAACTATGGTTACAGAGTCCAGCAGAAGTGCGTCAGGTGTGGATTACTCCAGATGTGGCCCTGGTTCCTGGAGCTACAAATATCAACTGACTCCGCCCCCCGCTGACGCCTGTGGGACCAGTTTGTGAGGGCGTTGATCACAGACAACTGTCCACACGTCCACGTGTCCCCAGGCAGGACACTGGACCCCCAGTGTGTGTGTGTGTGTGTGTGTGTGTGTGAGAGAGAGGCTCTGTAGCACTCTGGGTGGCATAATGGTGTAGAACTGCTCTACATGTCCTTTTACCATCAGTGTCAGAGACTGGAGGATGGTTGTCCTATGGTCGTCATTGATGTCTTTGATCGTGAACAAAGATGAAGAAAAGAAAAACATGTTAATTTGGTGGATGCAGATACCGGCTGTTGCCCATAGCAACCTTCCCAATTAATCCTGATGCTATTAGCATCAAACAGCATTATTAGCAGCTGCTAACAGGGTCGATCCTGAGGTCACCTGAGGTCACTCCAGAGGTCACCTGAGGTCACCTGAGGTCACTCCAGAGGTCACCTGAGGTTGCATACTGGCAGAAAATTTCAACCAACCTGATGTGACTGTGCTAATAACTGATCAGTAGAGCGACATGGAACCATGAGCAAGTCTACTCTGATGAAGTTGAAGTAGATGATCAGAAACATGAAACAGGTCTTCTAGAAACAGAAACTCTGATTGAAAAGATCAATCAGGCCTCCTAACGAAGGAAACCTGAAGACAGTCTGTACTAGTAAAGGAGCCCAGGAACAGACGAGCAGCCCTTCAGCCATCACCAGCCTGGTTTAACTGAACTAACCTAACTAAACTAAGAGGTCAAACTGCTAATCAAACCTTGGGGAGAGTGTGCCGTCTCCTAAAGGAATGATGGGATCACAGAAGGACGAATCTCAGTGGACCAGTGAACAAAGCAGAGAGAAGGTAACCTGACAAGGCTGATGTCAGGAGCATCTCCAGCTTCAGGAACTTGACCCACCAGGTCCAGAACAACACAGAACTTTGTTGAGCTTCCCAGAGTCAGAAACAGGAGCAGAACCACACCTGGTACAGATGGTTGCTGCAAACCTAGAGTCATGACTTGTTTCACTTACTCTTAACAGTAACCTCATTTGGAGGACAGGAAATACTTAAGATGTTTCTAAGGACAAATAAAAGAAGACATCAACATCCAGGGTTCAGAAACGTAGGGAAAACTTTTGGAATTTCATCATTGTTAGAGAACATTGTCTGACCTTCATCCAAGACAACCAAAAAAACCTACCTGACCTTCAACAGCAATGACCATCAACACAAATGACCTCCAACACTAGTGACCTTCATCAGAAACCTCCAACACTAGTGACCTTCATCAGGAACCTCCAACACTAGTGACCTTCATCAGGAACCTCCAACACTAGTGACCTTCATCCCTCCAACACTAGTGACCTTCATCAGGAACCTCCAACACTAGTGACCTTCATCAGGAACCTCCAACAGCAGTGACCTTCATTAGGAACCTCCTAGTGACCTTCATCAGGAACCTCCAACACTAGTGACCTTCATCAGGAACCTCCAACACTAATGACCTTCAGCATGAACCTCCAACACTAGTGACCTTCAGCAGCAACCTCCAACATTAGTGACCTTCAGCAGGAACCTCCAACACTACTGACCTTCAGCAGCGACCTTCAACACTAGTGACCTTCATTAGGAATCTACAACACTAATGATCTTCATCAGCAACAACCTCCAACACTAATGACCTTCATCAGCAACAACCTCCAACACTAGTGACCTTAATTAGGAATCTCCAACACTAGTGACCTTCATCAGCAACAACCTCCAACACTAGTGACCTTCATCAGGAACCTCCAACACTAGTGACCTTCATTAGGAACCACCAACACTAGTGACCTTCATTAGGAACTTCCAACACTAGTGACCTTCATCAGGAACCTCCAACACTAGTGACCTTCATCAGGAACCTCCAACACTAGTGACCTTCATTAGGAACCACCAACACTAGTGACCTTCATTAGGAACTTCCAACACTAGTGACCTTCATCAGGAACCTCCAACACTAGTGACCTTCAGCAGGAACCTCCAACACTAGTGACCTTCATTAGGAACCTCCAACACTAGTGACCTTCATCAGGAACCACCAACACTAATGACTTTCAGCAGCAACCTCCAACACTAGTGACCTTCAGCAGCGACCTTCAACACTAGTGACCTTCAGCCGCAACCTCCAACACTAATGACCTTCAGCCGCAACCTCCAACACTAGTGACCTTCAGCAGCAACCTTCAACACTAATGACCTTCAGCAGCAACGACCTTCAACACTAGTGACCAGCAGGAACAACCTTCAACACTAGTGACCTTCAGCAGGAACCTCCAACACTAATGACCTTCAGCAGCGACCTTCAGGAACAACCTTCAGCACTGGTTCCTCTGAGCTCTGACTAGGTCAATGTTAATGTTGGACCTTCTCTGGTGGGTTAGAGTCAATGTCCTGCTGACGGTCAGACAGACATTCAGTCAGACAGACAGACAGACAGACACTCCGGTGGGGTCTTTCTGACTGAACAGCAGACTGCTGAAGTCACATTCTGGTGGGGTCACAGATCCAGGAGCACTGTCAGCTGGTTAAGGTTGATCTCAGGACCACAGATTCTAATCAGCAAACCAAACCATGCAACTCCACAAGGTCCAGAGAGTTCTTCTAACTACGTAAAGTTCTGACTGTAGCGTAAAGTTCTGACTGTAGCGTAAAGTTCTGACTGTAGTGTAAAGTTCTGACTGATGTAAATTTCTGACTGATGTAAAGTTCAGACTAAAGCGTAAAGTTCAGACCGATGTAAAGTTTAGACTGTAACGTAAAGTTTAGACTGTAACGTAAAGTTCTGACTGATGTAAAGTTCTGACTGATGTAAAGTTGTGACTGATGTAAAGTTTAGATTGTAGTGTAAAGTTCTGACTGATGTAAAGTTCTGACTGATGTAAAGTTCTGAGTGATGTAAAGTTTAGACTGTAGCGTAAAGTTCGGACTGATGTAAAGTTCAGACTGATGTAAAGTTGTGACTGATGTAAAGTTTAGACTGATGTAAAGTTGTGACTGCGGCGTAGGCACAGACTCGTTCTATGATGGATCTTACCGTTGTCATCGCAGGAGTCCGACTGATAGGAGTTGAGGGACTGGACCTCGGAGTTACTGTCCCTGCTGCTCGCAGAGTACCGTATGAGTCCATCTGCCCCGTCAGCAAGTTTATCTGAGGATGGTTCACCACCAAAGACAGGAAAACACCTTAGAACACTGCTGCTCAGAGCCATTCTGGCCCAGAAGGTACTGGAAACCAGTAAGGACAGCTGTGGTGCAGCCGTGAGGAGAACGTTAAGAGCTGCAGGAGGCAGCAGACCAACATCTCCACTCCCTCCTGGACCCCAACGCTGGTCCTCCTCTGATGTCAGCTACAATATCGACGTGTTTATGGAAGATCTCAGACCAGCACCGATCATGTCCACTCATCTCCGTTCTTGTCCGCAGTGAACTCACCTTTGTCGGCGTCCCAGCTGCTCTTGCAGACGGAGTCACAGTCTGACTGGCAGGACAGGACTGGAGGCAGGTGGGGGGGCACACACACCACCACCCCCCTCTTGATGGTCCCTGACATGCTCCTGGGGGACTCTGGGTGAAAGGTGCTCATCTCGGTGTGCTCCACCACACACCGCTCGCTCTTCTCCAGCGTGCATCGAGGGTCTCTTTGGAAACAGGGCGTGTAGGGCAAAGGTCGAACTGGCAGCTGTGGGAGCTGTGGTCCCACCATGGCCGGGCCCAGCCCCGTCTCCGTGTACAGGTTGAAAGGGTCTCCGGGTGTACAGTTCAGGAACTGGAACTGGATCCCATTGGCCTTGTTGAGGAGGGCGGCAGTGGCCGGATCCTGGACCAGGGACAGGTTGTTCCGGGAGTAGTTTTTCTGGAAAACCGTTTTACGGAAAGTCACGAAAAGTACGATGAGGGTGACGATGATGAAGACCACCAGTGCGATGCCGATCAGCTCCTCCTTGTTGACCATGGCATTTCCTGCCTGCATGTCTGGGACGAAGACCCCGCGCAGGCTGCAGCGCTGGCCCACGAAGCCCGCTGTGCAGTTACAGTAGAAGGAGCCGTGAGTGTTGACGCACACGCCGCCGTTCTCACACTCGCTCCTCGGAGTCGCCGCGTCACACTCGTTGATGTCGTCCCCACAACTGCAACAGAAGGAGGAGTCGGTGGTGGAGACGCCTGAACTGGTCCTGCAGAATCTTTATGTGACTGTCACAGTCCAGGACTGAGCTTGTGAAGAGCAGGTGACTTATCAGTGATCAAACATCTACAGGCTCCTGTCGCTGCTCACATCTTCTAAGGCTCAACCTGAGAGGACTCACGTCAGACCCTTGAAGCCTCTGCGGCAGCTGCAGAAGAACGCATTCCCAACGGACTTGCATGCGCCTCCGTTTTGACAGGGGCTGGGAACGCACGCCGTCACCTCCAGGTCACAGTGGGCTCCAGTGAACTGGGGGGGGCAACGGCAGCCGAATCCTGATGGAGCCAGCAGAGAGGGAAGGGTTAAACAGGCGGTAAACTGACCAGTTAAACAGGCCGTAAAATGAACAGAAAGGGTTAAATAGGCGGTAAGCTGTAAATATTAAGTGTCACAGCACGGGCAGCCCCGCCCTTGGATGCTCCTTGACGCTGTGCACCTGTGGCCAATCAGGCCAATCCCAGGTCTATTCAGGTCCCGGCTCTACGCTGCCTCTCTCCCAGATTGTCCTGTGTGTGCACATGACTGTCCCGTGTTTTCCCGCCTGTCTGCCTGTCCCTGACCTGCTGTTTTCTTCTGTCCCCCGGTAAACCTGACTGCCTTCTGTCCTGAACAACCCTGATAATAAAGCGGCGTCAGACTGAACTCTGGTGTTGCTCGTGGGTTTCGCCTGCTTCGTGACAATTAACAACCCTTTCAGCAGTTTGTAAATGTTAATGAAACTAAGGTTTAATTAGTATTCTGAAAGCTCTCTTCTTTGTCGCTCTGGATGATCTTTTGTTTGTCTTCAGATGAAGACGTTGGAGGATTTTATGTTCTCAGAACTGGAGCAGTGATTCGGTTCCTCTGGAGCTGCTGATTGTTCCTGTTGTTTCAGGACTAACCAAGATTTCCACATTTCTGTCTTCCTGCTCCTTCCATCTGTCTTCCCGTCTGTCTTCCCACTCCTTCCGCCTGTTCTGGTGTGTGGGGGCTCTCTGGTAGACCCTGGTGGTGAAGGACCCTCCAACATTAATTCTTCTCTCCTTTCTGCTTCCTTGAGCTTTGGATCCAACTTTTGTCCCAGGTCCCAGTAGGACCAGTACAACCAGTAGGAGCAGTAGAGGAGCGAGCAGCCTGTGAGGCTCTACTCACCCCCGGAGGGACGGCTGGTGCAGGTGGCTCCGTTGTGGCAGGGCTGCTGCAGACACATGTCGGGGTAGAGGACGCAGCCCAGCTTGATGTGGGCCAGTCCCACCACCTCAGCGTACTGGGAGCGCTTGTTGTGAAGAGGAAGTTCGTTGTTGTTAATTATTAACGAATCTAGACAACCCTGGAAGCCTTGGAGAACCTGAGGCTCCTGCTGGGCCTCCAGGAGACCAGGAGAGGACTTCACCTGATGGAGACATGAGAGAGAGGCTGAATCAGGACAGGACCTGGACCTCCAGGACAGGACCTGGATGATAGGACCTCCAGGACAGGACCTGGATGATAGGACCTCCAGGACAGGACCTGGATGACAGGACCTCCAGGACAGGACCTGGATGACAGGACCTCCAGGACAGGACCTGGATGATAGGACCTCCAGGACAGGACCTGGATGATAGGACCTCCAGGACAGGACCTGGACCTCCAGGACAGGACCTGGATGACAGGACCTCCAGGACAGGACCTGGGCCTCCAGGACAGGACCTGGATGACAGGACCTCCAGGACAGGACCTGGACCTCCAGGACAGGACCTGGATGACAGGACCTCCAGGACAGGACCTGGACCTCCAGGATAGGACCTGGAGGACAAGACCTGGAGGACAGGACCTGGAGGACAGGACCTGGACCCCCCCCAGTGACCTGCCCCCCCCCCACAGATACCCCCTCCTGCTCTCAACTCTGGTGACTCTAATCCTGAGGTGGGTTTACTGACAGGCCCTGAGGCCTTCGCTCATGGACCCCCCCCATGGACCCCCCCCCATGGACCCCCCCATGGACCCCCCCCATGGACCCCCCCAGGACTGTACCAGTGCTCCGAAGTAGACGCTGATGGCTGCAGCAGGAGAGCGCGTCAGCCGCAGCCCCTGGCTCCCCTCAGCGTAGCGGCCGTCCAGCGTCAGGCTGCTGGAGGTCCGGTTCAGCTCCAGGA
>CAJVRN010000122.1:377500-405000 GCA_911728415.1 Lagocephalus sceleratus
CAGGATGTGGAAATGGAAGGGCGGGCCGTTGTTGGACGAGTCATGATCCGTGATGGAGAACTGGACGATGCTGGTACCAATTGGCTTGTTTTCCTGGGAAAGAGTTAAGTCAAGTATATTAAACCAGGTTTCACTAACACCTCCTATGTGCTGCTCATGGGCCTGGATCTCTTCAGTGAAGCCATTCTCACCTCAAAGGTACATTTAAAAAAATGTTTTGTAACTAATTTCTGTGAGTTTTTGCAGAATGGAGCCAACGATGCTGTTGGATCTGGGTCGTTTTAGTTACGCTACCTGGATGACAACGGTGAACTCGTCCAGGGAGAAAAAGGGAGCGTTGTCGTTGATGTCAGAGATCTCAATGTTGACCATGGTGGAGGAGGACAGGGCTGGAGTTCCATTATCATGAGCATTGATGGTTAAAGTGTAGCTGGGAACCTGGAAGGACACACACACATGCACACACACTGAAACACACCGATCAAACCACCATGTAATCTTCATCATCATCATCATCCCTCTTCATACAGTAGGGTTAGCCACGGAGTCCCTCAAGGTTCTGTACTTGGACCAATCCTCTTCACCTTGTACATGCTTCCCTTAGGGAACATTATTCGGCAGCATGGGATACATTTTCATTGTTATGCTGATGACACACAGCTCTACTTATCCATGAAACCAGAAGAGACAGAGAAGTTAGTGAAGCTCCAGACCTGTCTTAAGGACATAAAGTCCTGGATATCTTCAAATTTCCTTCTCCTCAACCCAGGAAAAACTGAAGTCATGGTGTTTGGTCCTGAACCTCTCAGGGATTGGTTAGATCACACTCTCACACTAGATGGTATCTCCTTAGAAACAAGTCTGTCTGTGAGGAATCTAGGAGTAACTTTTGATCAGAACCTCTCCTTTAACTCACACATAAAATTAGTCTGTAGAAGTGCCTTTGTTCACCTGAGGAACATTAGAAAGATCAGGAAGATATTATTGCAGCATGATGCTGAAAAGTTAGTCCATGCTTTTGTTACTTCCAGGCTGGACTATTGTAATTCTTTATCAGGGTGTCCAAACAACTCTTTAAGAAGCCTCCAGGTGATCCAAAATGCTGCAGCCAGAGTTCTGACAGGTATTGACCAAAGAGATCACATAACTCCTGTACTGGCGTCTCTTCATTGGCTGCCCGTTAAATTCAGAATCATTTTTAAAACCCTCCTCTTGACCTACAAGGTCCTCAGAGGCCTAGCTCCATCCTACCTGGAGGAGCTAGTGATACCTTATCAGCCCAATAGACCGCTCCGCTCTCAGAACGCTGGTCTACTTGTGGTTCCCAGAGTCTTTGGGAGTAGACTGGGGGGCCGAGCATTTAGCTACCAGGCCCCCCTGCTATGGAACCAGCTCCCTGTCCTGGTACGGGAGGCTGACTCCATCTCTACTTTTAAGACCAGACTTAAAACCTACCTCTTTGATAAAGCTTATTGTTATTAATTCTGTAGTTCCAGTTACTATCATAGACAGACAAATTATCATACTTAGGGGGTCGTCTAATCACTAGGTTAAGATACTAGTTATGCTGCTATAGGATCACTAGGTTAAGATACTAGTTATGCTGCTATAGGATCACTAGGTTAAGATACTAGTTATGCTGCTATAGGATCACTAGGTTAAGATACTAGTTATGCTGCTATAGGATCACTAGGTTAAGATACTAGTTATGCTGCTATAGGATCACTAGGTTAAGATACTAGTTATGCTGCTATAGGATCACTAGGTTAAGATACTAGTTATGCTGCTATAGGATCACTGGGTTAAGATACTAGTTATGCTGCTATAGGATCACTAGGTTAAGATACTAGTTATGCTGCTATAGGATCACTAGGTTAAGATACTAGTTATGCTGCTATAGGATCACTAGGTTAAGATACTAGTTATGCTGCTATAGGATCACTAGGTTAAGATACTAGTTATGCTGCTATAGGCCAAGGCTGCCGGGGTCCAGAAACAGGATCACCTGACAGGCCTCTGTCACCACACTGGTCATGGTTTCCTCTCCTCTCGTCTCCTCTCCTCTCCTCTCCTTTCCTCCTCCTCATTAAGCTGACTAGTTATGCAGATTCCTGTGTAGTTTTTCTGCCCCCCCCCCCTCTATTTATTTACAGGTATCGCCGCCGTCGGAGCGGCATGACAACATCTGGCCCGCTGACCTGTTGTATAGTGTGTTTTTGTATCTTTGTGTGTGTTTCTGTGTTCTGTGCCTCTCCTCTCCTCTCCTCTCCTCTCCCTCTCCTCTCCTCTCCTCTCCTCCTCTCTCTCTCCCCATCTGTCCATCATCAGGAGGGTCCCCCTACATGAGCCTGGTCCTGCTCAAGGTTTCTTCCTGTTAAAGGGGAGTTTTTCCTTGCCACTGTTGCTTGTCTGGGGTTAGGCCCTGGGATTCTGGAAAGCACCTTGAAACAATTTTGATTGTATAAGACGCTATAGAAATAAAGATTGATTGATTGATTGAACAACAAACCTGGTCACCTACATACATCTCACCATCTCTGCCACACTGAAGAGGTCCTGTTTTACTATAATAAATAAGTAATAAATGGACACTGACCCTTGACAATCACAATCCATCATATGAGCATTACTTATGAGAGCGGTCCCAGGAAGGAACCATGGTGACCTCTCCATTGGGGGGGTGGGGTCAAGACCGATGATGGACAGGCCCCACCACAGAGGAGCAACATCAGGCAGGTCCTGTGTCTCCTCATTAAGTTCATTTGTTCACATCCACTGATCATTTCTTCACTGTTTAACTCTCAGCTTTGTGCTCACTTGAAATCTCCTCAACTCCAACCAACCACTCTGGGTCTCTGTCATGCTCCTGGTTCCTTTCTATCTCTGGTCCACACTCACACAGGACTCCAGTCTTTTGTTTCCTAACAACTGGTGTTAGAGTTATATATAACTCCAACCTATATATACCGTAATTTCCGGACTATAGAGCACACTGGAATATTAGCCACACCCGCTAAATACTATAAATAGATTTTTAATTTTACACATACATAAGCTGTACCTGACAAAAAGCCACATATGTGTCTATGTTGTAACAAGAGATATTTACACAGATTTTTGAAAACTTTTCATTAAATACCTTTTTTCACACAGTGCATGTAAGAGTGCAGTAACACAGCAGTAACGTGGCTGATGAAGTCAGTGATCACCATCTCCACCTTCGCACTAAAACTACTGAAGTCATCTTCTTCAGTGTAACCCTCTTCATCACACACCATTCCAGCCTTTAGAAACCTGCTGGTGATGGCAGATCTTTCAACACTCTTCTACGCTGTCAGGATCCACTGGTAGACTTCAGCAAAAGTTGCTCTACACATGCGGCCAGTTTTAGTAAATTATTGATTACCTGTTCGGTAATTTAATTGGCCCGCTGTGACCAGGCAAAAAACATATTGGCGGTATGAAGCTCGCAGTAAAAATCCATATATTTGCCGCACCATTGTGTAAACCACAGGGTTCCGACCGTGGGAAAAAAGTAGCCGCCTATAGTCCAGAAAATACGGTAATTATAATTCCAACCTTGACCCTGAACCCCCCTGTGCTCTCCTGGACCTTTGTCTAAAGGCTTTGAGGAACATCTCCCAGCCCTTGGGGCAGAAATGCTGACGACAGCCCACATCAACAACGTGGAGCACCACATCACATTGACCCGTAAGGATGAGGAGGACTTGTCCTTCATGGACTGTGGCACACACATAGAGGACGACAGAAGTCTGAGTATGGAAGTGTAGAAGAAGCTGACCCACACAGACCATCACCCTCTACAACAGAAGCTGGGTGTCAACAGAAACTGAACCACTGTGATGAAGATGTTCACAGATGTGCTACAGGAGGCAAAGAAAAGTTAGTGATTGGACTTCAGAAGTGTCCTCAAGACACTTTTCTGCCAGAACTGGACCTTCATTATGAATTTGAAAAAGAACAGACCAAGGACAGAAGGAACTAGAAAACACTCAGAGAGCACAGACCTCCGCCAAGCGTAACAATTCCTTTTGGCCCCATTTACCACAATGTGAACAAATCACAGATCAGCTCCAAAATGAAATCAGTTCTTCCTCTTCACATTTCCAACAAATCCTGAAAATTTCATCAAAATCAATTATGTTGCTCACAGACAAATTGACAAACACCGGCAAAAACATAACCTCCTTGGCAGAGGTAATAAACACCATAACATTAGTATCCGCCAAGTTACAGGTAAAGCTGAAGAAGACCTACCCTGGAACCATCTGAGAACCATCGATGTCTAATTCTGGTCCACAGCCAGTCAGAAACACAGCAGGGGTGTGTCTAAGGTCCAGGACAGACCTGAATGTTGGAGAAACTAAGGAACCCCTAGAAGATCATGGCTCAACACACAGATCTGACAAGACAGGAATCAACTGCTTACCTGCACCTGAATGTCAAAAGTCAGCAAGGTAAAACTGAGGGCAGGATGAGAGGTAGAAGAAGCCAGAACAACCATCCTTAAACAGAGGGGGGTAAAACAGAACTTCCCCCCTCCTAAAACTCACCGCTGAGTTCTCTCCCCAACAGGTAAACCCCCAGTCACACCTGAGACATGTGACCCTAACTACCCACCTGAGGGCCCATCAAGTGGTCTCTACGGGCCTTAACAACAATGCGTCATGAACCCCATTCCCCAATGATAGCATAAGGGTTCAACTCCCACCAAAGCAATCAGAAGAGAAGAAGCCTCACAAGAGAGGACAAACATGTCCCAGATGTTTACATCAGTCTAGCTGAGTGTTCAGCAGACCTCAGTGATCTCATAACAGTCATGAGGAATGTAGACGTTTACACTTGAGGCTCCAACAAACTAACTTCTGTGATGCTGTGATGTTGTGTTGTGATGTTGTGTGATGTTATGTGTTGTGTTTTTGTGATGTTGTGTGATGCTGTGATATGTTGTGATGTTGTGATGCTGTGATGCTGTGATGTGTTGTGTTGTTGTGTGATGTGTTGTGTTTTTGTGATGTGTGATGTGTTGTGTTGTTGTGTGATGTGTTGTGTTTTTGTGATGTGTGATGCTGTGATGTGTTGTGTTGTTGTGTGATGTGTTGCTGTGCTGTTGTGTGATGTGATGTGTTGTGTTGTTGTGTGATGTGATGTGTTTTGATGTGATGTTGTGATGCTGTGATGTGTTGTAATGTATTTTATAACGTATTGTGTTGTGATGTTGTGTTGTGTGATGTGTTGTGTGATGCTGTGATGAGTTGTGCTGTTGTGTGATGCTGTGATGTGTTGTTGTTGTGTTGTGTGATGTTGTGATGCTGTGATGTTGTGTTGTGTGATGTTGAGATACTGTGATGCTGTGAATTTGTGTTGTGTTGTTGTGTGATGTGATGTTGTGTGATGCTGTGAAGTTGTGTTGTTGTGTGATGTTGTGATTCTGTGATGTTGTGTTGTTGTGTGATGTTGTGTTGTGTGATGCTGTGATGTTGTGTTGTTGTTGTGTTATTGTTGTGTAACTACACAGGTTATACTGACTGTCTCACGGTCCAGCTCCTTGTTGACTCTGATGATCCCAGTTGTTGGCTCTATGGAGAACTGGTTTTGCTGGTTCCCAGTGGTGATGGAGTAGGAGACCACTGCGTTGGGTTTGCTGTCAACATCCTCTGCTACAACCTGACAACAGTAGAAACATTGGGGTCAGGGTCCGGGTCAGGTTAGGGTCCGGGTCAGGGTCAGTGTTAGGGTTACGGTTAGGGTCAGGTCAGGGTTAGGGTCAGGTCAGGGTTAGGGTCAGGGTTAGGGTCAGGTCAGGGTTAGGGTCAGGTCAGGGTTAGGTCAGGGTCAGGTCAGGTCAGGTCAGGGTCAGGTCAGGGTTAGGGTCAGGTCAGGGTCAGGTCAGGGTTAGGGTCAGGTCAGGGTTAGGGTCAGGTCAGGGTCAGGTCAGGGTCAGGTCAGGGTTAGGGTCAGGTCAGGGTTAGGGTCAGGGTTAGGGTCAGGTCAGGGTTAGGGTCAGGTCAGGGTCAGGTCAGGGTCAGGTCAGGTCAGGTCAGGGTCAGGTCAGGGTTAGGGTCAGGTCAGGGTTAGGGTCAGGGTTAGGGTCAGGTCAGGGTCAGGTCAGGTCAGGGTCAGGTCAGGGTTAGGGTCAGGTCAGGGTCAGGTCAGGGTTAGGGTCAGGTCAGGGTCAGGTCAGGGTCAGGTCAGGGTTAGGGTGGTTCCTGGTGGTTCCTGTGTTTCAACAGTCATCTGCTTCTGTTGGGCCACACTGTTGTTCTGTTGTCAGGGGTCAGGGGTCATCAGGGGTCACCAGAGCTAAAGGGGACAGTCTGGACTGGGTCTGACCTCTGGGACCTCAGGTTCAGTTCACATGAAAGGTATGAATCAATACCTCCAGAGAGCTGGACCTGGACCTGAAACAGAACCAGGACCCGAACCAGAACCAGGACCTGAACCAGAACCAGAAATTGAACCAGGACCAGGAATGATGATGCTTGATCATCGATGACTGATGACTGATTATTGATCCTTGATCATTTATGATTGATCATTGATGACTGATCATTGATGACTGATCATTGATGACTGCTCACTGATGATTGATGACTTATGATTGATGACTGATTACTGATGATTGATGACTGCTCACTGATGATTGATGACTTATGATTGATGACTGATTACTGATGATTGATGACTAATGAATGACTAATAACTGATGATTGATCACTGATGATTAATGACTGATCACTGATGACTGATCACTGACGATGATTGATGACTGATGATTGATGACTGATCACTGATGATTAATGACTGATGATTGATGACTGATCACTGATGATTGATGACTGATGATTGATGACTGATCACTGATGATTGATGACTGATGATTGATGACTGATCACTGATGACTGATCACCAATGATTGATCACTGATGATTGATGACTGATGATTGATGACTGATCACTGATGATTGATGACTGATGATTGATGAGTGATCACTGATGATTGATGACTGATGATTGATGACTGATCACTGATGACTGATCACCAATGATTGATCACTGATGATTGATGACTGATGATTGATGACTGATCACTGATGATTGATGACTGATGATTGATGAGTGATCACTGATGATTGATGACTGATGATTGATGACTGATCACTGATGACTGATCACTGATGATTGATGACTGATCACTGATGACTGATCACTGATGATAGATGACTGATCACTGATGACTGATGATTGATGACTGATCACTGATGATTAATGACTGATCACTGATGACTGATCACTGATGATTGATGACTGATGATTGATGACTGATCACTGATGACTGATCACTGATGATTGATGACTGATCACTGATGACTGATCACTGATCACTGATCACTGATGACTGATCACTGATGACTGATGTTTGATGACTGATGTTTGATGACTGATGTTTGATGACTGATCACTGATGATAGATCACTGGTGATTGATGACTGCTGATTGGACCCACCTGGAGAACTGAGTCAGCCACAGCAGCATCTTCTGACACCACTGCAGAGTAGAGCTGACAGCTGAACACGGGGGCGTTGTCGTTCACATCGGTCACGTTGATGTTGACCGTGGTGACGGCGCTCAGTGGGGGGGTGCCGCCATCACGAGCCTCCACCGTCAGGAAGTAGTCTCTGCAGGTCTCGTAGTCCAGAGACTGAGAAACTAGTACGGCTCCTGGGGGGACCAAGGACAGGAAAGACAGGCCTGAACCAGCAGGTAGGTACTCACACCTGTGGGGGGGTTAGGGTTGGGGGGTCCTGACCCTGTTGGCTCTATGAAGACCCAGAGTCCTCTAATCCTGTCCTGACAGTCAGCAGCGGGGGCACCCCTCTGAAAATGATGATCTGTTAACATTGATCTGGGGGGGTGTCTAAGACCAAGGAGAACATGAGGAAACTGCTCATGGCTTAGAAAGAGAAGACATGTGGCTGGTTCACCTCAACTATGGCCATAAAAACAAAGGTCTCTGGGGGAGGCAGAGGTAGGTATGTGGGGGGGGCAGGCCTCTGGGGCGGTAGGTCTCTGGGGGTAGAGGCAGGTGTCTGGGGGGCAGGTATCTGCAGGGGCAGGTCTCTGGGGTGGGTCCTTGGGGGGGTAGGTCTCTGGTTGGGGCAGACACAGGGGGCTACTCACCAGTCCGAGGCTGTATGTGGAACTTGCCGTGCTGGTTGCCTGATCGGATGCTGTAGGTGATCTCAGCGTTCGTCCCGATGTCCTTACTGGCTGCGTGAACTCTCAGAACCTCCGTACCCAGTCCCACGTCCTCTGGAACCGTCACAAGCTGGTCGCGATGCTCAAACACAGGCGGGTTGTCATTGATGTCCAATATGGTGATTGTGACGTTGACAAAGGAGGACAGGCGCGATGGTGCGCCCCAGTCAGACGCTCTGACTGTCACCTGGTAGGTGGACTGGACTTCACGGTCCAGATACCGTTCCAAAACCAGGATGCCTGACGTCTTATCAATAGAGAAGGAACCTCTTGCATCGTTGTCCAGAGAGTACGTGACGATGCGCCCAGGTCCTGCGTAAAGAAGAGAGGTGTGAGGAAGAGGTGGATTAGAGGCCATGACCTCTCAGGCTACCTTCATCAGGGTCGATGGCTGGGACGCGGGTCAGCAGAGCTTTGGGGACGGTGTCTTCGTAAATGCTTGTGGAGTACTGAGACTGGGCGAACACCGGGGCGTTGTCGTTCACATCAGTCACTTTCAGTTTCACTTCAGCACGACACCAGCGCCCTCCACCATCGGTGGCCTGAGCCAGCAGCCGGTAGGCGTCGGTCCGCTCCCGGTCCAGAACCACACTGGTCTTGATTTCACCTGCAGGAAGCAGGTCAACCTTCATTACCAGGCACCAACCCCAACGTGGCAGAAGCAACGTACATTTGAACCTTATTACAAACCTGAATCAGGATCAATGCGGAAGTCCTGGGATCCAAGGCCCAGTAAGGAATACTGGATCCAGGCGTTGAGCCCTGCATCTGCATCTGTAGCTCCAACCCTGAGGACCACACTGTGGACCGACAGATCCTCTGGAACTGAGACCACATACACAGCCTGGGGAGGAGGAGGGGGGTGGGGGGCAAAGGGAGAGAGGAAGGAAGGGAGGTGGGGGTGAAGGGAGGGAGGAAGGAAGGGAGGGATGGTGGAAGGAAGGTAGGTAGGGAGGGAGGGAGGAGGGGGGGTGAAGGGAGGGAGGGATTTGATTGAGAGGTTGAATTGCTATCAGTTCCTAAATACAGTTGCAGGTCAACCTCTGAAGGAAAACTGAGAATCTGAAGAAAACGGAGAGAACGTTCTACACACACACACAAGCACACAAACATGCACACAGACACGCACGAGCACACACACGAGCACACACGCACGAGCACACACGAGCATATGCACATGCGTACACACAGACACACACGAGCACACGCACATGCGTACACACACACACATGCACAAACACGCACACACGCACACACACACGCACACACGTGTCTGTACTAATGTGTCATTAGTGATTGTGCAGGATAAAAGGTGTGTTGGGGCGGCTCCTGTCCTAGAGGAGGTTCATTGTCACCTTGTCACAGACGGGACTGTTGTCGTTGGCGTCCATGACGGTCACGTGTACGGTTGTGTAACAGACGAAGAGGCCGTCAGTGGCGGTGACGTTGATGAGGTAACGCTTGTGCTCCTCCCTGTCCAGTGGCCACTTCACGTACAGCTTCCACTCACCTTGGACCAAGCCCAGGGCGAACGAGCCACGGTAGTTCCCACCTGAGAGAGCCCACAGGTGTGTTAGTGAAGTAAGAGACCAAGGACACACCATCCTCAAAGTCACAAACCCTCAAGAATGAAAAGTGGTACACCTGTTAAACAAATACTTAACCCCTTCAGCTTGGGTTTGTGAGTGTGTGTGTGTGTGTGTGTGTGTGTGTGTGTGTGTGTGTGTGTCCAGTTACCCACGCTGACAACACTTAACTAAAAAATCCATAACTTCCTGAATGTAAATACTGAAAGGGCTCAATAGCACGTTTCCTTGTGTTCAGGAGGCGGTGCTCACCCGTGATGTGGTAGGTCACCTGGCGGTTGATGGCGGAGCCGTCGGCATCTCTGGTGTTGAGCGTAGCCACCACCTCTCCAGGAGGACTGCTCTCCTGGACCGAACCAAGGTAGCGCTGCTCCAGGAAGCGCGGTGGGTTATCGTTGATGTCTGTCACCGCCACCGTCACAGTGGTGCTACTGGACAAGGACACGATGTCCCCGAGGTCAGAGGCCACCACGGTGAAGGTGTAAGAAGAGCGGACCTCATGGTCCAGGTCTTTGAGTGTGGAAATCCAACCAGACTTGCTGTCAATGCTGAAGGTGTTGAGGAGAGCCTCAGAGTCTCCTTCTGCCTGGACTAAATCCCCCAGACTGTATCTCACCTCCCCGTTAGCGCCCGAATCTGCGTCCAGCGCTTGAACTTGAAGAATTTTGGTAGAAGGCGGCACTCCCTCTGCCAGTGTGGCCTCGTAGCTGCTGGTTACAAACTCTGGCTTGTTGTCATTCAAATCCAAGACTCTTACTTCTACATCGACTGCGGACACAGAGTCGATCTTGGTCTGCTGGACAGTGGCCGTCACTTTGAAGAAGTACTCGTCCATCACCTCGTGATCCAAGGGCTTGTTGAGTTTAATTAGTCCTGTGTCCTTCTCCACCACAAACACACCATCCTGGTTATACTTATCCTTCACACCGTTAATCAGGGAAAACACGGCAGGGAAAGAGGTGCGTCCGTGGGCGGATTTAAGGTGGACCATTCCTATAGCCGTGCCTATGGGGGTGTCCTCCGGTATGCTAAAATCGTAGTGGTGCTGCAGAAAGGAAGGGATGAACGCTCCTGGAGAAAGGACGTGAACGTACACAGAGACCAGAGAGTGCCGGACCGGGTGTCCTCCATCCTCGGCTTTCACAAAGAAATACAAGACCGAGTTCATCAAATGGCCAAAACTGCCTTTGGTCACGATCCAACCATTATCTGGATCGATCTCCAACATGTCCATCACCGGGACGTGGGAATCGCTGTAGATGGAGTACGAGATCCTGGCATTAGTACCGTCATCAGGATCAAAAGCTTGGACCTGGGTCACCAAGAACCCTTCAGCCACACTCGATTTGACAGAAGCTCTGTATTCCGTGGCACAAAAGTGCGGCGCGTTATCGTTATCATCCAACACGGTGACCTGGACAGTCGAGTAAGAGACGAATCCTCCCGCGTCGAGGGCCGACACCGTCAAAACCATGTCCTTACTGCGGGAATCCTCACGGTCGAGTTTCTCCGCGGTGGTGATCTGACCTCTTGCATCAATGTTGAACTTCTCTCTGCCAAAGTCGTTGACGAAGGAGTAAAATACGTGACCAAACGCTCCGGGGTCGGAGTCCGTCGCCTTAACCTGGAATAAACAAAGAGGAGGTGACGACATCTCTGATGCGTCAAGTCAAAGGAAGAAGAAGCACCTACCTGAATAACCGGAGTCCCCACAGCGGAATTCTCTTTTACCTCTGCCTCGTACACGCTTTGCTCAAACACAGGGCCGTACAGGTTAGCCTGCGACACCTTAACGTGAACCTGGGCAGTGCTCGTGAACACCCCATCTGACACGGACACATTCAGGCTGTAGGCCGCCTCCATTCTTTGCTTGTAGTGGCTGGACAAGCTGAGGATTCCCGTCTGCTTGTCCAGCACAAACAGCAGCTTCTCGTTCCCTGATAAAACCGTGTACTCCAGCTTGGCGAAGTCGGAGCTGTCGGCATCTGAGGCTTGGACGCACGTCACAAAGTGGCCCCTGGGGGCCAGCTCGTTGACATACGCCTCATAGAGCAGCTGATTAAAGGCGGGAGGGTTGTCGTTGACATCACTGACAACCACTGTCACTGACACCTCGCTGGTCAAAGGAGGGAAACCGTTATCGGTGGCCATGACAACAAAGTCGTACTTCTGGACCTGCTCGTGGTCGAGCGTCCTCGCCGTGAGGATCAGCCCACTGCTGCTATCGATGTGGAAGCAGTCGGTGCTGTTGTGATCTGAAACAATCTGGTAGTGGATCACGTTGTTCTTGTCCGAGTCTCTGTCGGCAGCGCTGACGTGGAGGGCCGGAGTTCCAATCATGACCGTTTCCGACAGAACGACCTTGTAGGAGATCTTCTGGAAGACGGGCCGGTTGTCGTTGATGTCTTTAACAGCCACATGGACGTTGACTTCAGCGTGGGCCCCGGTCAGGGAGTCAGTAGCTCTGACGGTCAGATTATAATCTGCCGAGGTCTCGTAATCCAGAGGATGAATAACCGAGATGACCCCGGTATCAAACCCAACGTCAAACTGAAGAGCCAGGTCCCCGTCAACAATGGTGTAGATTATGTTCTGACCCTTAGGACTGGTGGCGTTGATGCCGAGCACAGGCGTGTGCACGGCCACGTCTTCACTCACACTGATGTGGTAAAAGCTTCGGTCAAAGACCGGCATGGCCTTGTTGACCACGGTGATGGGGAACTGCGCGGTGGAGGAGAGCGGGACGCTCCCGTGGTCCTTGGCATAGATCACCACCTGGTATTCCACGTTGGACAGGTCAGACTCAAAGGCCTTCTCCAGGCTCACAACCCCCGTCAACGTGTCTATCTGAAAGTGTCCGTGGTCGTCCAGGAGGTGGTAGGACACGCGTCCGTTAACGCCCTTGTCATGGTCCACCGCCAGGACTGTGAAAATGGACGTTCCCGGCTCAGCGTCCACCTGGACGGCTGCGTAATACGGAAGTCCAACAAATACGGGAGTGTTGTCGTTGACATCCTCCACGTGCACTTCAACTACGACCCTGGCCACGTGCAGACGGTCGTCCTCGCGCCGCGCTTCCACAACCAGCTCGTACAACTCCCGCTCTTCCCGATCAAAGGGTACCCCCGTGGTTTGGATCACTCCAGAGGTGGGACGGATTCTAAAGTGCAGGTCGCCGTTTAACAGCGTGTACACAACGGGTTCATTCAGGCGGTTTCCCAGAGCGTTGACCACGGTTATCTGGGTAACACTGGACTGATTCTCCTGAATCGACGAAGAATAGAGACTTTGGCTAAAGCGGAGCCCGGAGTCCAGAGCTTCACGGACGATCACGTTCACCAAGGCCGTGTTGGAAAACTTACCATCTGAAACCCGGACACCGAAGAGGAAGCGCTCGCTGGAGAAGTTATTTTGTTTGACGACGATGATGCCGCTCGAGGGTTTGATGGCGAAGTGTTCCAGGACTCCATTGGTCAGGGAGTAGGTGAGGTTCCTGGAGACGTCCTTGTCCGGGTCTGTGGCTGTGACCTGCAGCACCTCCACCCCCACGTACGTGGGCAGCAGCAGCACGCTGTCGTACGAGCTCTGGCCGAACTGTGGCGGTGAATCGTTGGTATCGATCACGTCTATGGTGACCTCTGCCGGACCGTCCACCGTCAGCTGCGGTCTGCCGCTGTCCCTCACAAAGACGTGGAAGTGGAAGGAGTCCAGAGTTTCATGGTCAAGGTCAGCGATGGTCCGGATGGAGCCAGTCCCCGAGTCCACAGTGAAGAACCGCTTTGCGATATCCTCAACAATCTGGTAGACCAGCAGAGCATTTTCATTGCGGTCGGCGTCGGTGGCTCTGATGACGAGAGGGGACTCGTCTGAGTCGAGCACCACGCTGTTGACCGCCGCCGCCTCGCTGATGCTGCCGCGGTAGCGCAGCTGCTGGAACACCGGCGCGTTATCGTTCTCGTCCTTCAGCTGTACCACCACGGTGGCGTTGGAGGCCATTCCGGCCATGTTGACCGCTTGGACGATCAGGCTGTATGAAGCGGTCTTCTCATAATCCAGAGGCCTCCGGGTGGTTATCACGCCGCTGTACTGGTTAATGCGGAAAACGGCGCCAGGGTCCCCCTGCTTCACCTCGTAGGTTAGCGTTGTCCGGCTGACGGCGCCGACGGTGATGATGGCGGAGCCCACGGCCACGTTTTCCGTCACCACGGCCAGGTACTCCTTCTGGGGAAACTTGGGGCCAGCGTTGTCAGACAGCGTGACAGCAATGTGCACCGTGGTGGTGGTGGACAGGGGAGGAGAGCCACGGTCGGTGGCCCTCACCGTCAGCAGGTAGTGGCCGATGCTGGACAGGTTCAGGTCATGTGACACGGTGATGATCCCCAGAATCGGTTCAATATGGAAGCTGTTTCCTTTGTTCCCTGCGGACGACAATAAAAGCTCGTTGACAGCTGGAAAAGGGTCGTTTCAGTGGAGGTGGTTTAGGAAGCGAGCGCCCCCTACCGGCTTCAATGGAGTACTGCAGATCCGCATTCTTGCCCTTGTCCTTGTCCAGGGCCGTTACCTGGACCACGGCCGATCCCACCGCCGAAGACTCGTAGACGGAGCCTTCGTACGTGCTCCGGGTAAATATAGGAACATGGTCGTTTACATCCTTGACCTCTATCAAGACACGAGCCATGTTCTTTCTGTACGGGAACTCTTGATCCTTCACCTGCAGCCAACACAAATGGAACCCAAATCAGCTACTCCAGATCAGATATCATCTTTACACTATTTCACACTGTCACCACATCCAGGTGACCTCAGGTAACCTCAGGTCAGCCGTGTCTCCAGCCTTACCGTGATGGTGAGGATGTGCAGGGCGCAGGCTTCATGGTCCAGACTCTGGAGGGTGTAGATGGTGCCCAGAGTGGGGTGGATGTGGAAGAAGCGCATGCTGCTGGGGTCTATGGAGCTCTGCAGGGAGTAGGACAGCTGGTGGTGCTGGTCCCGGTCTGAAGCCAGGACCTGGATCACCTCAGAATCTGGAGGGATGTCTTCAGAGACAGTCACGTCGTAGGTTGGTTGGGAGAAGGTGGGGGCGTTGTCGTTGTTGTCCAGCACGCTGATGTGAACCTGCAACAGGAGCAGTGCTTACAGCCCCGGTCTGCCTCCTGGTGAGAGGTCTCGCTGAGGGTCAAGTCCAGCTGACCCTGATGGGTGGACGGCTGGACACGTCCTGTCTTTGTTTATGAGGACCAACCTTTGCTGAGACTCAAATCTGTGTGTTCGTTGCACCCAGATGGTCTCTCCGGTAATAAAATTCCCCACTTTAATTAAAAGTGTGTCTTGACAGTGACTCAGTCCGCCCCTCACAGTGTGTGTGTGTGTGTGTGTGTGTGTGTTTCATACCTGTGTGTACGCGCTTCTCCTTCCGTCGGTCGCCTGCACCGTCAGGTTGTAGAAGGACTGTAGCTCAGCGTCCAGCGGCCTCGCAATGATGATGGTCCCCACAGTTTTGTCTACGTGAAACACACTGTCGCTGTTTCCACCTTTTAAAAAGGAAAAGGAGGTTCAGAAGAACAGAGGCAAGCTTTCTTCATCATCATCATCTTCATCATCATCATCTTCATCAGAGGGTCAGTAGGACAAGACAGGAGGTGAAGGCAGCGTCGCCGGTCGGGGGAGGAGCTTCAGGGCAGGATGGGACGGGTTGATGCAGATTGTCCAGGGGCCCTCGTAGGTCACATACTGCCTGTTCATCGTATTACAATTCCCCCCCAGAAGGAGCCATAAATACATGATGATCAGACATATGTCAGCTGGAAATGTGCTCCGGGATCTTTTCCCCCAGCAGACATGTGGGGGCCAAATGGAAAAGATTTAACCACAAACACAAAATAAACACACACACAAACACACACATTCAGAAGAGGCCAAGTCAAAGACACGAGACGAGAAAGAAAAGAGGAGTGGGTGATGGGGTGCTTAAACGTGGAGGAGGTACCTTCTGAAGAACAGTTCCTGCCACAAGAGCTCTGCACAATACAGAAAGTCTGGTGGGAAGACAGGGGAGCTTCGGCAGAGGAGAGGAAGAGGAGGAGAGGAAGAGGAGGAGAGCAAGAGCAGAGAGAAGGAGCGTTATTAAGAAACGAGGATTAGAGACAAGCACGACGGCAGAAGAGTTAGACTTTAAGATAAAATAACCGTGAAAATAAAACCTCACGTCGTTTAAAATCAGCTGAGGTGTAATGAGAAGACATTTAAAAAGTCCCGTCTGGAAATGTGAGGAGCGTTCAGGAGGAGCCTGAAGGTCGTGAGGATGAGCCGGAGCCCCGCCCCCTCACCTGTGAGGTCAAACCAGACGGTGGTGGAGCTCTGCTGCAGCGAGACCACGCCCACCATCTCTGACACCTTGTCAGCCTCCATGACCGTGAAGTTGTAGAAGGGTTGATCGAAGAGCAGCGGAGGCGCCGACGAAGGCCGCCGCAGCCACTCCACATGCAGGCGGGCCGTAGACCACTTCTGGGGACGTCCGTTGTCCGTTGCTTTGATCTGAGGAGAGAACAAAGGAGCGACAGGTTAGAGCAAGCCTGAGCCTGAGCCTGGGCGAGGGCGGAGCTGGCAGGAGGTCAGAGGTCACGTACAGTCAGGATGTTGTAGGTCCCGGCAGCAAAAGCCTTGCGCGAGGACAGAACCGCCGTCTTGGGGTCCATGAAGAACTTTGCATCCTCGTTGCCGTCGACAATGCTGTAGGAGAGGTCGCTGTTGGGCCCCTCGTCCCGGTCATACGCAAACACTCGGTAGACGGGCTCAGCCTTCTTCCTGCGCTCCCGCTCTGGAAGCTTGACCTGGTAGACCTTTTCAGGGAACACGGGCCTGTTGTCATTCTCGTCCAGGACCCGGACCATCACCCACACCACGCTGTGTTTGGGGCTGGGGCCGCTGTCTGACACCATCACCTGCAGAGTTAGGGTTAGGGTTAGGCTTCAGCACCTCGACGGACCAGAGGGCCCCTCTAATACGCGGTTAGGGTTAGAGAGTTAGGGTTAGGGTTAGGGTAAGAGAGTTAGGGTTATAGAGTTAGGGTTAGGGTTAGAGAGTTAGGGCTAGAGAGTTAGATTATAGAGTTAGGGTTAGAGAGTTAGGGTTATAGAGTTAGGGTTAGGGTTAGAGAGTTAGGGCTAGAGAGTTAGATTATAGAGTTAGGGTTAGAGAGTTAGGGTTTGGGTTATAGAGTTAGGGTTAGATTATAGAGTTAGGGTGAGAGAGTTAGGGTTAGGGTTATAGAGTTAGGGTTAGATTATAGAGTTAGGGTTAGAGAGTTAGGGTTAGGGTTATAGAGTTAGGGTTAGATTATAGAGTTAGGGTTAGAGAGTTAGGGTTAGGGTTATAGAGTTAGGGTTAGATTATAGAGTTAGGGTGAGAGAGTTAGGGTAAGAGAGTTAGGGTAAGAGAGTTAGGGTTAGGGAGCCATCACACTCTCTCACTGTTTCACTTTGAGGCGATTGACTGATTCGCTGGCTCACACCTCCTGGCGTGGAGCCAGGTCTTCGGGTGGGATCGTTCTGATCTGCGCGAACGCTGATCAAACCACCCCAGAAGTCAAGGAACAAACTTTGACTTCTCATGGATTCAAGTCAAGGAACAAACATTGCCAACGTGACAATTCTACGTCAGTGCAGAAAAACTCTGACGTTAAGGCGTGGACCAACGATGGGCCTATGAAGGTTGAGAACAGGCCTGGCTGAGGGGGAGATGCTGCTGGACACACTCACCTCTAGACTGTGCTCAGCCTGTTGCTCTCGGTCTAGTTTCCGTGCGGTGGTGGTGATCAGACCTGACAGCAGGAGCAGAGAAGAAAGACGTAAAAACCAGCTACGGTGGCGACATGAATGATTCAGAACAATAAGAGCAATCACTGGAGACTTAGGCGAGTGGAAGGAATGAAAGAGTGAGAGCTCTGTTTGCTCACACGTCTTTGTTAATATATCATGAGTACAACAAATTCAAATTGAAAATTAAAGCTGACGTTTCAAAGTTAAACAGAGGTGATAAAGCTGCAGGATATAACTGTTGTTTCGAGTTTAACACCTTTTAAATCTATCATTTTAATTTCCAACAAACATTCTGCCTCTCCCTCTATTGTCTGTTGACAGGTGATTAAATTCTCCGTTTTTATATTCATCCTGATATAGAAGTGTGGTATAAAAGCTCAGACGGGAAGGTTTACATCCAGTTATTATCGATTATCCCAGCAGACGTTTGACATTCATTTCCATCATAAATGTATAATGTCCTCTATATTGCTGTTAAAAATGTGCGTGTAATTTATTTCTGCGCACCCAGCTCATCACTGGCCTAGAAAACATTTCTTTTGGTTTTCGTGGTCTCTGCTGACCCAGATTTACCACTCTTGGTGAGAAGAACATCAGACGTGAGTCCACGAACATCTCACCAGTGTGGCTGTCGATGGTGAAAAGGTTCTGTGGGTTTCCGCTGACAATGTGGTAGCTGAGCTTATCGGCGGTAGGAGACGTATCATCGGGGTCCTGGGCCTGGATCTGCACCACCGAAACTCCTTCTGGGGAGTTCTCCAGCACGGCGCTCTGGTACATGGCCTCTGAGGTCAGGGGGGCGTTGTCATTAACGTCCTCCACCTGGATGAACACCTCGACAGTGGCAAACTGGGGGACGACGCCGCGGTCAGTAGCATAGACGGTCAGCCAGTAGGAATCCTTGGTCTCACGGTCCAGGATGTCAGTGGTGTAGATCATCCCTGGAGAACAAAGGAACCGTTTGGAGATAATCAGCGCTCTGGAGCTCAGCTCCCCTACTCCACCACTACATCAGCGTCCAGAGGCTTGGACCCTGGAAGCTCCAGGTCAACACTGTCATGGACAAATGAGAGGAAGACTGTCCTCTAGGAGACTCCTACAGCCAAGAGGTCACCAAGGCGCAAGTCCAGTCATCTGTTATACCAGTTAAATGGGTTAAACATTAATGGTCCTTCATCAGTAATAATGTTACTGTAGTATAGATACATGGCTGTGAACCCTAACTCTGGTCCAGCCCTCTGAATGCAGAATGTATCTGAAGATACATTCGGGGCCCGGTATCATAGCAACAATCCTAAGGTCACTTGAGCAACAACTCAAATGAGTGAGACGCGTAAAGGTGAACTACTGTTACTGAGCAGCTCACAGGGGACCCACTGGATCTCCTCGACCAACGGACCACCGTGTATGTTGAAGCTGATGAGTCGAGGTTTTACTTGCACGTGCACGTACACCTCAAGCCTCTCTGTAACAGGAAACGTACCCGTCTCTTCATTGATGGTGAAGCGTCCAAGTCCACTCCCATCACGGATGGAGTACTGGATCTCGCCGTCCCTGCCCATGTCATCGTCATTTGCGGTGACCTGGAGGAGGGTAGTGCCGATCCTGGCGTTCTCTTTCACTGTCGCCCTTAAGGCGAAGTGAGAGAAATACGGGGCGTAAAGATTCTCGTTGACGTCCACGACCTCGATCTCCACAGAGGTGACAGACAGCAGGGAGACGGGCTTGCCCCTGTCCTTGGCCTTCACAGTCAGGTTGTAGAATTGGTGGGTCTCGTAATCCAGCTCCTTCAGCAGCCGAATGGCTCCACTGGTCCTGTCCACCTCAAACCGTCCATTGTAGTCGTTGGCCAGCGAGTACTGGACCTGGCCGCCTGGACCCAAATCCGGGTCTTGCGTCTCCAACCAGGCCAGTACGGTTCCCACAGGGAGATCCTCCAGGGCCCGGGTTCTCGAAACGCTGGGGATAAAGATGGGCGGGCAGTCGTTGACGTCCTCCAGGACCACCTTTAAGGTGGTGACAGCAAACCGCTGGCTGCCTCGCGTCGCCCTGTCCCGGGCCTCAATCTTCAGGTGGAACTCCGAGGCTGACTCCCTGTCCAGCTGCCCGGCGACATACACGACCCCACTGCTGGAGTTGATGCTGAAGTTTGGCGTAGCGGTTAAGATGGAGTAGAGCAGCTCGCCGTTGGGTCCGGCATCTCTGTCAGTGGCGCCCACCTGGATGACAGCGGTGCCCACGGCCGTGTTCTCAGGTAGGACCGCCACATAACCCCCCTCCTGCACAAACTGGGGAGCGTTGTCATTGGCGTCCTCTACAAAGACGGTCAGCAAGTGCCAGGCGGACCTGGGCGGCCGGCCGAGGTCGTAGACGGTGAGGTTGAGGAGATAGTGATCCATCTTTTCTCTGTCTAGCGGCAGGAGGACGCTGATGAGGCCGGTGTCCATGTCAATGGTGAAGCAGTTGTCAGTGTTCCCGTCTGAAATAGAGTAGAGCAGCTGCCCGTTGAACCCCGTGTCCCCGTCGGACGCGCTCACCTGGAAGACGCTGGAGCCCACGGCCAGGTCCTCCACCACCGCGATGTCGGTGGGGAAGGCTTTGCTGAACTGAGGCGTTTGTCGATTGACTGAGAAGATATCGATGAAGCCCTCGTCGGTCCTGGGCGCCACGCTGCCTTTCGTCTTCTTCAGTAACTTCTCCGCTAAGCGCTGGGCAACCATCGTCTCTTTGCAGTTGATATTTTTGGGAAGGGGTTTTCCTTCAACCACTGAGATGTTGACATACATGGGCTCGGAGAGGTTCTCGCCATCAGTGGCGATTATTTTCAGACTAAAGGTGTTACTGGGCGTGGCTGGGCCAAGCGGGCGCTGCAGCGACAGGACGCCTGAATCAGGGTTGAGGTTGAACAATCCCAGTTTGTTTCCGGACAGGATTTTGTACTTCACCAGTGCCAGCTCATCGATGTCAATAGCTGACACTGTGGTGATCACCTCGTCCGCTGGTAAGTCCCTGGAAATGACCCCGTGGCACGCCGTCTTTTCAAACAAAGGCTGGTTATCGTTGACATTTTTCACGTGGATTGTGACGGAAACTTCGCTCTCCCGCCTGTACGGCGAGCCCCAATCAGACGCTCTGACCACAAAGACGAAGCTGTCGTGGGAGAAGTCAAAGTCCAGCTGCTCAGTTGTGGTGATGATGCCTGAAAACTGGTTGATCCTGAAGGGTGGAGACTGCAGGCTGGAGATGCTGTAGGTGATGTACCCATTCTCACCTTCATCTCCGTCCTGCGCTGACACCGTTAGAACGCTGGTTCCTACTGGAACACTTTCATTGACCAGAATCTCGTAAGAGGACTGCTGGAAGGTCGGGGTGTTGTCATTGGCGTCCTGAACAGAAACCTGCACTTTGGCTCTCAGCTCACTGTTCATTTCTTGGACCTCCAGACTGAAAAGACTCTGGCTGACCTGAGTGAACCACTGGGCCGTGGAGATCACACCGGTGACAGAGTTTACTCTGAACAACACCGAATCTGCTGAAGGGGTCAGGAGATATTCTGCATGTTTAGAATCGGGCTGGAGTTTTACAACTGTTACAGTTGTTCCAGGAGGAGAGAACTCAGTCAGAGTAATGTTGTACACTTCTTTTTCAAACGTAGCTGCTACGGCTGACTGCCTCTTGTCCATAAGTTTGACGACCTTGATGGAGCCCTTCGGTGGCGTTCCCCTATCCGTAGCCTGCAAGGTCAGGTTATAGCCTTGGGGGTACGACCCCCAGTGAAGAGACTCGGTGGCCCGAATCAAAAAATCATTTTCTTCTGACCTTTCCACAAAGAACTTGTCTGAGAGCCCCCCCCCCAGAATGACCAGTGAATCTACCTCTCCATTCAGGCCCTCATCGGGGTCCTGGACAGTCACTATGGCGTATACGGGGCTCCTGGCGTGTGACCAGGGGCTGCTGTTGACCACGCTGATTACTGGGGCATGCTCATTCACACGTTCCACATGCACAATGAGCTTGGCTGTGCTACTGACTCCATTATTTCCATAGAGCTTCATGCCCCGGTCCACTGCCAAGATTTCCAAGTCATACTGCAGACGTTCATCAACATTGAGCTTCCCACTGAGCAAAACCACTCCGCTGGTCGGATGCACTGCAAACAAATCCATTTTGTTCTTGAAAAAATAGTAAAATTCCCCGTTTGAGCCGATATCTGCATCTGTAGCAGTAACTTGTGCTATGCTAGTCCTCAGCGGCGTGTTCTCCGTTATGGTGACAGAGTACGTGGTTGGAGAGAACAAAGGTCGAAGGTCATTCATGTCCAAAACCTGTATGTGGACTTTTGTCCACGTCTCCAGGAGGGCGTCTCCCTTCACAGATGCCTTCACCATCAGCACGTAGTTATCCTGAATCTCGCGGTTGAGCATGGCAGCGTTGCCCCCTTTAGTCCTGATGCGCAGGAAGCAGAAGTCTCCCAGGACGAACTCCTCTGCCTTAAAGAAGCCCTCCTCGTCTCCTGTGGATATCCTAAAGCGGACGTCCCACGAACTCTGTCCCACATGGATGCCCATTTTAACTTTACTCTTGGCATAAGTCCGTGCTGCTGAATTTTCATAAATGGTAGCATGGTAGACAGCCTGCGTGAAACTGAAGCCGGCTTCGCCCTTCGGACGCTCCGAGGAATTCTGGCCGAAGCAGCACGGCGGCGTGAAAAGAAGCAAGGGCAGCAGCGGGAAAAGGCTGAAGGGAGAAGCTTGTGTGCCTCCCCTCTTTTTCATATTTACATCCATTCCATCATCGTTGCATCCTAAAACAAGAGAACACAGAAAGAGTGAGAGATCGATGAGCAGATTCATGACGAGTCAGGGCGACTCAATCCACAGTGTCACAGAGCGTCTACAGCCATCTACAGCGCTCATACAATCAGACAGTCGATCAACAGACACATCCATCAATACCTTCAACCAATCAATCACTCAATCAATAACTCAATCAATCACTCATTGTAAGGGAAAACATGACCCTAGAAATATTTCTTCCACAAGAGTCCTGCATAATTAAAAGTTAAATGAGCATCTACAGAAGTCAGTGAAAGTATCTGAAGCATCTGAGTTTAATTTTGCTTAAGTGTCGTATCAATCACGTCAATGATCAATGCTTAAAAAGGTAAAAGGAAGGTGAATCTGGTTTAAAAGATTCTCCTGACTTACAGGAATCCTGCCAAAATATTTGAACTTCATCCCAAATAAAATGTAAACATATAAAATGAAAATGTTCCCTTATGAGCGTTGCTTTTGAACCAATGCTGATTTCAGGTCATGTCAGACTTTACTGTCCTTCCCTCCAGCTGTTCTTCTAGACAGTTCAGGTATGACCCTCTGACACTCGGTCTCCTCCTTCTTGTATCTGGAGACAAAGCTGACTGGAACCAATACATCAAAATATATGTGTTGAACTTTTTGATGTTCAGCTGCACTTTTGTAAGGCCCCAACACACATTTCCATCACTGAGTATGATCCCCCACAACTGAAGAGTAGGGCCACGTTGAGAAAACCTCTTAAATTTATGAGAATTAAGACGTAATTTTTGAGAAAAAAGTCCTAAATTTACGAGAATAAGGCCATAAATTTAGGTTATGTTATTTTGTAAGAGGAAATATATCAGAGGAGCAGCCTGTCACCAGCCCTACAACGAGCGAAGTGGAACAGCTTAAATTATCCTAATAGAGGTTTCACAAACAAGGAAACACAGAAATTTTGGGCTCATCAACATCAGACTATTTAATGTGTCACGACTTAGTTATGTTGAAAATATTGTCTATTCTGATGAAAGAACCACAGGAGTTTGGAGGACATTAGTAAAGGAGGAGCTAGCTGGTAGAGGTCGTCAGGTGGCAGTATGACAACAGGAGTGATATTAACTGAGGATCACCAGAGGAAGGAAGGGCAGAAGAAGAAGTAGCTACCAGGGTGAAAATTTCTATAAAAATTTCTATATTTCTATTCCTATAAATTTAGGACTTTTTTCCCGAATATGGCCCTGTTGCTGCCAGAACGGTTCCCGAGTCAGAAGTTTGAATTGATTTTCAGGCATCAGTAAAAAGATCAGCAGTATTGAAATGGGAGAAAAGCTGATTCAGCAGAGATGACACTACAGACCCAGCTACAACCTCCGATACACCCAGATACAACCTCCGACACACCCAGCTACAAACTCCGATACACCCAGCTACAAACTCCGATACACCCAGCTACAAACTCCGATACACCCAGCTACAAACTCTGATACACCCAGATACAACCTCCGATGCACCCAGCTACAACCTTTGATACACCCAGCTACAACCTCCGATACACCCAGCTACAACCTGATACACCCAGCTACAACCTCTGATACACCCAGCTACAACCTTTGATACACCCAGCTACAACCTCTGATACACCCAGCTACAATCTTTGATACACCCAGCTACAACCTCTGATACACCCAGCTACAACCTCCGATACACCCAGCTTTGATACACCCAGCTACAACCTCTGATACACCCAGCTACAACCTCCGATACACCCAGCTACAACCTCCGATACACCCAGCTACAACCTCCGATACACCCAGCTACAACCTCCGATACACCCAGCTACAACCTCTGATACACCCAGCTACAACCTCTAAAAGTGAAATACAAAAGGCCATTCTACAATGCAGCCTTCTTTTTCTGCATCCTCTCATCCATACACACTCTTCCTTGAAAAATCAGTGAATCAATCAGCCAGTCATCATATTAGCAGAGCAGCGAACCAACATGCTGCACACAGATCAAAAGACAAACCCAAAGAATGACTGGAGTAGAAAACGGAAAAAAAGAAAACTAAGAGAAATCAACTATAAAATGCTGCCTCTGCTGACCCAAGAAGCAGCGGTGGAGCAGGTCAGCGCAAGGCCAGCAAGAGTATTACCATGGCAACCACAACCTTTATTCGTATTGGTCCAAGAACTAAAAGAAGTTCCCCAATAATTCTAAAAGCTGCTGATTCATATCAATTTTTTTATGTGTTATATTTCAAAGTATATTGTGTTATATTTCCCAACTGTTTGACCTGTCCTGTTGGGAGTCCCACAGCATCTGAGGCCAGATACGTCTGCTCCAATCAGACTTCAGATATGGACCCAACTGGAGATTAAGGTGAGGGGACAACTGCGGTGAGGAATTTAACGGTTAGGCTTAGAGACTGAATGCATTATCTCAATGAAAGTCCTCACAAGTACAAATGTGTGTGTGTGTGTGTGTGTGTGTGTGTGTGTGTGTGGCCTGGTATAATTAACGGCGAGAGCGAAATGCTACAACACCCGCCTAGGCAACAGGCAGAGAGGACCATGAACACACAAAGCTCCTCACAGACTGCAAAAGAGCTAAAGACTAACAAGTTCATAATTTACAATATTTACATATTTCATTTATTTTTCTTTTCAACATTGGAACAGATCTTTTTAGATGGTTTGTTTTTATAACACACTTAATAAGAACCTTCTACACAAACATGCAGCAAAATGATGAAATACAATGGAAATGAAAACATTTTAAAACATTTTAAAATATCATTCAGAAAATCACTTTATGGATAAAACCAAGTGTGTGAGTTTAAATCAGGTTCAGGTCCAGAAGAAGAACTAGAGGAGGGAGGAGCAGTGGGGATGGTCCAGAGGTGTCTAGAGGAGCGACACCATCACCAACCACTGGACACCGCACAACAACACAACATCCAGGCCTCTGCTTCTTGAACACACACACCTACACACTGGCACTCACAACTTATTACACTGGAATTTACCTGAAAAGCAGCAGATAGTTTTAATGTAGAGTAACAGTCAAAGATCATTACTACAACTGATCCAGTTACACACAGTTACACACACAGTGACACAATAGCACACACAGTAACCCAATAACACACACAGTAACAAACATGGTAACAGTAACACACAGTAACACACAGCAACACACACGGTAACACACAACAACACACAGGGTAACACACAGTAACACACACAATAACACATGGTAGCATACATGGTAGCACACAGTAACACACACACACAATGACACAGGGTAACACCCATAGTAACACACACAGTAATACACATGGTAACACATAGTAACACACAGGGTAATACACGATAACACACAGGGTAACACACATGGTAACACAAAGTAACACACACAATAACACATGGTAACACACATGGTAGCACACACAGTAACACACAGTCACAGTGGTGAGCCTGAACTTTTGCGCGTCCTCACCTCACAACAGTTCATGTGTGTAAATTCAACTACAGCAGAATAAACAGTTAAAGACTGAAGTTGTTCTTCCACAAATCCTGTTAGATTAAAGTCCAGGAGGAACGACCTCTGCACCCCGACAAAGACACACACACACACTGATGTTGGGATTGGAACCAAGCAGTGAACCCGCAACACACACACGCCTCAAACTGTTGCATCCTCAAAACAGAGCAGTCATGAAACGTTGCAGAGAAGTCTGCTCCCACAAACACTGTCAGCTGGCTGGAAACATTAAACTAGTAGAAGAAAGGAACCTAAAGGAGATCAGGTACCATGAAGGTACCACGAAGAACAACAGAGTGAGAACTAAAACCAAGTCTGAGCAAATATAAACGAGTGTCTACCCTGTCACTCACACTGACGTTACTTTATGGCTATGAACTATTAGTTCACTATAAGTACAATTATATTATCTCAGATATTATGGATGTTATGAATATATATTTAGTGGTATTTTATATGTTTTTATGAATGGTCTCAACCAGGCTGCAAATAAAAACCATTTATATTTGTATTGTATTACACACTTCACAAATTGAATATATTCAACATATATTCAGTGAAGGGATTATAATATAATCCAGAAGAGACAACCAGGAAGCATTTGGTCATTCCATTTGTGGAATAAAGCTGTGGAATATGAGGGAATACGAGGACACTGAGGAGTTGGGAAGGAGCGCAGATCTACAGGAAGATGCTCTGATTTAAGAGATGGAGCAGTTCTGAGGGGGGACCATGAGCTGGCAGACTGATGCTCCCCCCCTAACCCTAACCCTAACCCCCTAAGACTAACCCCCCTAACCCCCTAAGACTAACCCTAACCCCCCAAGACTAACCCCCCCAACCCTAACCCTTAACCCCCCTAACCCTGACCCCCCTACGACTAACCCCCTAAGACTAACTCCCTCTAACCCTAACACCCCTAAGACTAACCCTAACCCTAACCCCCTTAAGACTAACCCCCTAACCCTCCTAAGACTAACCCCAACCCTAACCCCATAACCCTAACCCCCCAAGACTAACCCCCAACCCTAACCCCTAACCCCCTAAGACTAACCCCCTAACCCCCTAAGACTAACCCTAACCCCCCAAGACTAACCCCCCCAACCCTAACCCTTAACCCCCTAACCCTAACCTCCCTAAGACTAACCCCCTAAGACTAACCCCTCTAACCCTAACCTTAACCCTAACGACCTTAAGACTAACCCCCCTAACCCTAACCCTCTAACCCCCTAGGACAAACCCCCTCATGACCCTAAGACTAACCCCCCTAACCCTAACCCCCTAACCTAAGCCCTAACCCCAACCCCCCTAACTCTAACCTTAACCCTAATCCTAACCCTCCCAATCCCTAACCCTAACCCTCCCAATCCCTAACCCTAACCCCCCACAGATGCCCACATCCTGCAGCAACCGACTCAATAAAAGCAGAAGGATATTATTAGCAGAGACTTTCAAAATGAATCCACTTGACT
>CAJVRN010000122.1:410000-442500 GCA_911728415.1 Lagocephalus sceleratus
TCCATGCATCCAGCCGTCTATACATCCAACCACGCATCCAGCCATCTATACATCCATCCACGCATCCAGCCATATCTACATCCATCCATGCATCCAGCCGTCTATACATCCAGCCATGCATCCAGCCGTCTATACATCCATCCATGCATCCAGCCGTCTATACATCCATCCATCCATCCAGCCGTCTATACATCCAGCCATGCATCCAGCCATGCATCCAGCCAGCCATGCATCCAGCCATGCATCCAGCCATGCATCCAGCCATCTATACATCCAGCCATGCATCCAGCCGTCTATACATCCAGCCATGCATCCAGCCATGCATCCAGCCATCTATACATCCATCCATGCATCCAGCCGTCTATACATCCAGCCATGCATCCAGCCGTCTATACATCCAGCCATGCATCCAGCCATGCATCCAGCCATCTATACATCCAGCCATGCATCCAGCCGTCTATACATCCAGCCATCCATCCAGCCGTCTATACATCCAGCCATGCATCCAGCCATCTATACATCCATCCATGCATCCAGCCGTCTATACATCCAGCCATGCATCCAGCCGTCTATACATCCAGCCATGCATCCAGCCATGCATCCAGCCATCTATACATCCAGCCATGCATCCAGCCATCTATACATCCATCCACGCATCCAGCCATCTCTACATCCATCCATGCATCCAGCCATCTATACATCCAGCCATGCATCCAGCCATCTATACATCCAGCCATCTATACATCCAGCCATCCATCCAGCCGTCTATACATCCAGCCATCTATACATCCATCCATGCATCCACCCATCTATACATCCAATCCATGCATCCAGCCATCTATACATCCATCCACGCATCCAGCCATCTCTACATCCATCCATGCATCCAGCCGTCTATACATCCAGCCATGCATCCAGCCGTCTATACATCCAGCCATGCATCCATCCATGCATCCAGCCGTCTATACATCCATCCATGCATCTATCCAGTTATCTCCATCCATGCATCCAGCCGTCTATACATCCATCCATGCATCCAGCCATCCATCCAGCCATCTATACATCCAGCCATCCATCCAGCCGTCTATACATCCAGCCATGCATCCAGCCATCTATACATCCACCCATGCATCCAGCCATCTCTACATCCATCCATGCATCCAGCCGTCTATACATCCATCCACACATCCAGCCATCTCTACATCCATCCATGCATCCAGCCATCTATACATCCATCCATGCATCCAGCCGTCTATACATCCATCCACGCATCCAGCCATCTATACATCCATCCACGCATCCAGCCATCTATACATCCATCCACGCATCCAGTCATCTATACATCCATCCACGCATCCAGCCATCTCTACATCCATCCATGCATCCAGCCGTCTATACATCCAACCATTCTTCCAGCCATCTATACATCCATCCACGCATCCAGCCATCTATACATCCACCCATGCATCCAGCCATCTCTACATCCATCCATGCATCCAGCCGTCTATACATCCATCCACGCATCCAGCCATCTCTACATCCATCCATGCATCCAGCTATCTATACATCCACCCATGCATCCAGCCATCTATACATCCAGCCATCTATACATCCAGTCATACATCCAGCCATCTATACATCCACCCATGCATCCAGTCGTCTATACATCCACCCATGCATCCAGTCGTCTATACATCCACCCATGCATCCAGCCGTCTATACATCCATCCATGCATCCAGCCATCTCTACATCCATCCATGCATCCAGCCGTCTATACATCCACCCACGCATCCAGCCATCTCTACATCCATCCATGCATCCAGCCATCTATACATCCACCCATGCATCCAGCCATCTATACATCCAGCCATCTATACATCCATCCATACATCCAACCATCTATACATCCACCCATGCATCCAGCCATCTATACATCCAGCCATCTATACATCCATCCATACATCCAGCCATCTATACATCCACACATGCATCCAGCCATCTATACATCCATCCATGCATCCATCCAGTTTTCTCCACACATGCATCCAGCCATCTATACATCCATCCATGCATCCAGCCGTCTATACATACATCCACGCATCCAGCCATCTATACATCCATCCACCCATCCAGCCATCTCTACATCCACACATGCATACAGCCATCTATACATCCAGCCATGCATCAATCCGGCTATACATCCATCCATGCATCCAGTTATCTCTACATCCATCCATGCATCCAACTATCTATACATCCATCCATCTATACATCCAGCTATCTGTACATCTATCCATCCATGCATCCAGTTATCTCTACATCCACCCATGCATGCAGCCATATATACATGCATACATGCATCCAGATATCTATACATCTATCTAGCTCCAACGATGCATCCAGCTACACATCAACTATCTATACATCCATACATCCAGCTATACACCATTTACATACATACATACGTACGTACGTACGTACATACATACATAATCACCCATATATACATACATGATGTACACACATGATATATTAAAGATGACGATGATACCATTGACAGTGAAGGTATATCATCCTTATGATAAGGGTCAACAGTAACATAGTGATAATAATAGTGAAAACACTGCTTTTTAGGCACAACTAGTTATTAGCAGCAGAATCCCTTTAACTGGTTTTCTTTTTCCTTTGGAATTGATTTTTTTTTCATTTTTTTTATCTGTCTGAAATAAATATGACAGTTTTTCTTCATTCGTTTGACTCAAACAGAAATGAACCTCTCAGAACTCTGAGATCAGCTTTCTTACAGTTCAGCAAAACACTAAACAACAATTTAAATTTATTTCAGGCAGAAGTACAGAAAAAGGAAAAAAGTACATTATACTCATACACACATGTACAAACACAAATACACTCATACAGGTTGACCAGGAGCTCACATCTCTCCCCAAAGCTTCAAAACTAAATCCTGTGTCAGATAAATGTTCAGTGTCCCAGAACACTTGGTCAGTGTTGTCTGAGCCCTGAGAGTCACGATGGTGGAGGACCAGAACCTCTTTCCTCCTCTTTCGCTGGGTTGTATAGAATACTAATAAATACAAAAGGTAAAAATTTAAATTCAAAAATTAGGATTTTATGGTAAGTCTGGTCTCTGCCAAGGAAATTATACAATTCACTATTATTCATACACAGAAAGTAACCTCCATTATCAGAATACAATGTATACAGCATAACCTACCTAATAATATATAATAATATATACTGGAGTAGAAACATAAGTGTCACAGCTGCAGACAGCCCCGCCCTCGGATCCACCTCGGCGTGGCGCACCTGCAGCCGATCAGGCCAATCAGGTGGCCTATTTACACCGTGGCCGAATGTTTCGCTCCTGCCAGATTGTCCTCTGTGTTCACATGACTGTCCCGTGATGAGGAGGATGAGGAGGATGAGGAGGCTGTGGCGGCGGTCACGGCCGAGATGAGGCTCGCCGCGGAGACAAACGAGTGGGCGCTCGCGACTCTCGCAGACCAGCTCCATCGGCAGTCAGCAGTCGGCGGTCCGGCGGCGCCTCCCGCTTCTCCGGCGCCGACGTCAGCCCTTGCGCCTCCATATCTGGGCCCCGAGCCTCGGGTGGGTGGACCCAAGCGGTACAAGGGCAATCCGGAGACCTGCGACGCCTTTGTGACCAACTGCTCCCGGCTGTTTTCCCTGCAGCCCCGCACGTTCGCCACGGAGCCCGCCAAGGTGGTGTTCGGCATTATACACCTCACCGGGCGGGCGTGGGAACGGCCGGGTGGGAGCGCCAGACCGCGGCCTGCTACAGCTTCTCCGCCTTCGCAGCCAAGCTCCGCAAAGTGTTCGGACTGGGGAACTCCGGGTTCTCAGCCGTACGTCAGCTGTTCGCTAGGGGAAGAGGTCAGTTTCCAACTACGCCATAGATGTCTGCACTCTGGTCTGCCGGAGCCACTGGGATGCGGCCACACTGGGGGAGATGTTCCTGCATGGGCTGCGCACATCCAAGATGCGCTTGTGGCCTATGAGGTTCCCTCCACGCTGGATGGGGCCATTGACCTGGCGATCCAGGTAGATCTGCGGGTTCAGGCCCGTCTGCGGCAGAGGCACCCGATGAGGCCCCTCGTGGTGATAGATGTGCTCCCAGTGGGGGCTGCTCCTTGGCCAGCCGCACCTTCCGGTGAAGAGGAACCCACACAGCTGGGCTGCACTGCGCTCACGGGGGAGGAACGCAGAAGTCGTTGTCGACCCAACCTGTGCCTCTACCGCGGGGGACCGGGCCACTTTGTGGCGGCCTGCCCAGTAAAAGCCCAGACTCACCTGTAGCTGGGGGATCCAGGTGAGCCCAATTTCTTCTTCCCCCCAACAATCCTGCAACTTTCTCCAGGTCCGCTTCCTGCTCCCCGGGGGGCCGCATGACCTAGTCGCCCTTGTCGAGCTGTCGCCGGACCTGCCTGACCAGCCCGGGCGACCACTCTGCCACCGCACCAGCCTCACGACTGTGCCTTCAACCTCCTCCCAGGAACCGCACCACCCAGGGGTCGACTCTACTCCCTCTCGGAGCCAGAGCAAAGGGCCATGGAGGAATACATATCCAGCTCCCTGGCGGTGGGGCTGTCCTCTCCTGCGGGCGCAGGGTTCTTCTCGACGAAGAAGAACCCTGTGACCCTGTATCGATTACCGGGGGCTCAACAAGATCACTGTCCAGAACCGGTACCCGCTGCCCCTGGTCTCCTCCGCCTTTGAGCTGCTCCAGGGGGCGACCATATTCACCAAGCTGGACTTGCGGAACGCCTGCCACCTGGTCCGCATAAGGGAGGATAATGAGTGGAAGACGATGTTCAACACCCCAGCCGGTCACTACGAATACCGGGTGATGCCGTTCAGATTGACCAACGTGCCAGCCGTCTTTCAGGCGATGGTCAATGATGTTCTCAGGGACATGTTGGACCAGTTCATTTTTGTGTATCTGGACGATATTCTCAATTTCTAGATAGAAGGGGCTCAAAGAACACGTGCAGCATGTATGGGCAGCGCTGCTTGTGAAGGCTGACAAATGCCAGTTCCATGCTCCGACAGTGTCCTTCCTCGGATTCATCATTGCCCCGGGGAGGATCCAGATGGATCCAGGGAAGCTCTCGGCAGCGGGGGAATGGCCGCACCCGGAGTCCCGCAAGTCGCTGCAGCGATTCCTGGGGTTTGCTAACTTCTACCGGTGCTTCATTCCTAATTATAACACCGTGGAGGCCCCACTCACGTCGCTGTCAAGCACCAAGAGGGGGTTTGCCTGGACGCCGGGGGCAGACGCGGCATTCCAAGAACTCAAGTGGCAGTTCGCAACTGCTCCAATCCTGCAATTGCCAGACCTCAGTTGCCAATTCGTGGTGGAGGTAGACGCCTCCGACACGGGGGTGGGGGCGGTGCTGTCACAGAGGGCTCAGGGGGACCAGAAGCTGCACCCCTGCACGTTCTTCTACGAGGTGGGAAACCGGGAGCTGCTGGCGGTCAAGCTAGCATTGGAAGAATGGCGACACTGGCTGGAGGGCGCAGAGCTGCCTTTCATCGTGTGGACTGACCACCGTAACCTGGAGTACATCCAGACGGCCAAGAGGCTGAACGCCCGGCAGGCTCGGTGGTCGCTATTCTTTACCCGCTTTAACTTCTCTCTCTCCTGCCGACCAGGACCTCAATACAGTAAGGCCGACGCCCTCTCGGGGGGGAGGAGGACGAGGGGCCTGGGGGGACCCTGGACAACATTCTCCCTTCCCCATGCGTTTTAGCAGTGGTCACCTGGGGAATAGAGGAGAGGGTCCGGAGGGTGGCTGCCAGTCAGCCCGGACCAAGTGCCTGCCCCAGTAACTGGCTGTTTGTGCTGGATCCAGTCAGGGCAGTGGTCCTGGAGGGGGCCCATGCATCGTGGTTGGCCTGCCATCCCAGAACGCGTCGTACGGTGGGACTGCTGAGCGGTTTTGGTGGCCCAACTGGTGGTCCAGCATGCCTTCCGGCTCCACGGTCTACCGGAGAGTGTGGTGTCGGACAGGAGTCCTCAGTTCACCTCAGTATTCTGGAGGGAGTTCTGTAGGCTCCTGGGAGTCACCGCTAGCCTGTCCCCACGGGGACAGACTAGCAGAGGGTTGCACCCTCAGACCAATGGTCAGATGGAGCGGAAGAATCAGGACCTGGAGACAGTGCATGGCAGCGCAGGACCTGACCGCATGGTCAGCATTTCTGGGATGGGTGGAGTACGCCTTCAACTCCCTGGTCAGCTCGTTGACGGATGTCCCCTTTGCAGTGTGTCTACGGGTACCAACCCCCTCTGTTCCCGGCACTGGCGGACGAAGTGTCCTGCCCCTCTGCAGCTGCCCCTCCACCACTGCAGGGGGACGTGGCGGCCAATCGGCGCCTGACACCGGCTCCGAGATACGGAGGGTTGAATCCAGAAAACTGGCCCTGCGGTTCGTGGGTCCTTTCCCCATCGTCAAGGTCATCAGCCCGGCAGCAGTAAGACTCGGTCTCCCCCGGTCAATGCAGGTTCATCCCACTTTTCATGACTCCAGGATCAAGCCCACTCGCAAGAGCCCCCTGGTCCCAGATTGCCCCCCCGTCAGGCCTCGACAGTCCGCCGTCTCCTGCGCTCCCGATCCCATGGCAGGGTACAGTACTTTGTAGACTGGGAGGGTTATGGTCCTGAGGAGAGGTCTTGGGTGTCGGCTCGGCACATCCTCGACAAGAGGCTAATACGGGACTTCCATGCCCAACACCCTGACCAGCCGTCCCGGAGCAGGAGAGCGGGCCGTCTCAGAGCTCAGAGGGCCAAGCAGGACGCGGGAGCAGAGAACGGGGGTGGTGACCTGGAATCATCTGTGTCTCAGGAGTACTGACCCCCACCCACCCTCCCCGTGAGGGGCGGCCCTAGAGGTCCCGTGGGGACGTCGGGAGCCGTCCCTTGAGGGGGGGGGGCTCTGTCACAGCTGTGGGCAACCCCGCCCTCGGATCCGCCTCAGTGCGGCGCACCTGCAGCCGATCAGGCCAATCAGGTGGCCTATTTACACCGTGGCCGAATGTTTCGCCCCGGCCAGATTGTCCTCTGTGATTCACATGACTGTCCCGTGATTTCCTGCCTGTCTGCCTGTAACCGACCTAAGTCCCTGATGGTGGTGATGATGGTGATGGTGATGGTGGTGATGATGATGGTGATGATGATGAAGATTATGAAGATGATGATGGTGGTGATGATGATGATGATGATGATGGTGATGGTGGTGATGATGGTGATGATGATGAAGATTATGAAGATGATGATGGTGATGATGATGATGATGATGGTGATGATGATGATGATGGTGATGATGATGGTGTGATGGTGATGATGATGGTGATGATGATGATGGTGATGATGATGATGATGGTGATGATGGTGGTGATGATGGTGATGATGAAGATGATGATGGTGATGATGATGATGATGGTAATGGTGGTGATGAAGATGATGAAGATATGATGGTGATGATGATGTTGATGATGGTGATGATGATGGTGATGATGGTGCTGATGATGATGATGATGGTAATGGTGGTGATGATGATGAAGATGATGAAGATGATGATGGTGGTGATGATGATGATGATGAAGATGATGAAGATGATGATGGTGATGATAATGTTGATGATGGGGATGGTGATGGTGATGATGATGATGGTGATGATGATGATGATGGTGATGATGATGGTGATGATGATGGTAATGGTGGTGATGATGATGATGAAGATGATGAAGATGGTGATGATGATGGTGATGATGATGATGATGATGATGATGGTGATGATGATGGTAATGGTGGTGATGATGATGATGAAGATGATGAAGATGGTGATGATGATGGTGATGATGATGATGATGATGATAGTCGTGATGATGATAATGAAGATGATGATGACGAAGATGGTGATGATGACAGTGAAGGCGGTGGTGATGATGACGAAGTGATGATTGGTTTGTTGTTCTGGTTTATGTTGGTTTGTTGTTTAGTTATTGTTGGGTTGTTTAGTTGTTGGTGGTGTTTTTTGTGTGGTTTGTGGGGGGTTTGAGGGGTGTGTTGGGTGGAACCAGACAGGTTTGTCTGGCTGGTTGGCGTCTGACACCATGGTGGTTGTCGGCGGCGACCTCTCCCGGTTGTTGCGGAGACATGGCGTAAAGGTGGGGGCCAGGTCTCCGCACACCGTGGAGGAGGTGGCCCTGGCCGTGGGGGAGCTGGTCAGACACAGGTCCGTGAAGTCGGCCGCCCGGATGAACGGGGCGGTCGTGCTTTTTTTTAGAGAAGGTGGAGCAGGCAAACCGGCTGGTGGAGACGGGGATCAGCATTGGCGGGAGGTTCGAGGTGGTGCTGCCGCTGACGCAGCCCTCTACCCGGGTCACCGTGTCTCACAGGAGACAGGTCTTCATGGTCCTGAACAACCGGGCGGAGGAGCTGAATGTGCGCTTCCACGTCAAAGTGGAAGACTTTGATTACATGTTGTACGCGTCCTCCTCCGTCATGAAGGGCTTCAGTTGTGGTGAGGAGGGACTTTTAATTAAAGCCTGTCGGCCGGCTCGGTCCCTGCCTGGGGCCAGGGGTCCGGGCAGACCCGAGGGGGACAGGATGGCAGGACTGGAGAAAACTACCAGGAGTAGTGGACAGGAGGGGGCAGGTAAGGCAGGTGAGAAGGTGCAGAAGGTGGTTAGTGAGGGTCCACAGGTGAGTGAGGTTGGTCTGGGTCAGGTGAGTGAGCCTGAAGGTGCACTGGTGGGTTAGGTGGCTAAGGTAGGTGAAGGAGGTGAGGGACAAGTAGGTGAAGGTGGTGTTGCTCAGGTAGGTGAAGATGGTGAGGGACAGGTGGGTGAAGGTGGTGAGGGACAGGTGGGTGAAGGTGGTGAGGGACAGGTGGGTGAAGGTGGTGTTGCTCAGGTAGGTGAAGGTGGTGAGGGACAGGTGGGTGAAGGTGGTGAGGGACAAGTAGGTGAAGGTGGTGAGGGACACGTAGGTGAAGGTGGTGAGGGACAGGTGGGTGAAGGTGGTGAGGGACAGGTGGGTGAAGGTGGTGTTGCTCAGGTAGGTGAAGGTGGTGAGGGACAGGTGGGTGAAGGTGGTGTTGCTCAGGTAGGTGAAGGTGGTGAGGGACAGGTGGGTGAAGGTGGTGAGGGACAAGTAGGTGAAGGTGGTGTTGCTCAGGTAGGTGAAGATGGTGAGGGACAGGTAGGTGAAGGTGGTGTTGCTCAGGTAGGTGAAGGTGGTGAGGGACAGGTGGGTGAAGGTGGTGAGGGACAGGTAGGTGAAGGTGGTGAGGGACAGGTGGGTGAAGGTGGTGAGGGACAGGTGGGTGAAGGTGGTGAGGGACAAGTAGGTGAAGGTGGTGTTGCTCAGGTAGGTGAAGATGGTGAGGGACAGGTGGGTGAAGGTGGTGAGGGACAGGTGGGTGAAGGTGGTGTTGCTCAGGTAGGTGAAGATGGTGAGGGACAGGTGGGTGAAGGTGGTGAGGGACAAGTAGGTGAAGGTGGTGTTGCTCAGGTAGGTGAAGGTGGTGAGGGACAGGTGGGTGAAGGTGGTGAGGGACAAGTAGGTGAAGGTGGTGAGGGACAGGTAGGTGAAGTTGGTGAGGGACAGGTGGGTGAAGGTGGTGAGGGACAGGTGGGTGAAGGTGGTGTTGCTCAAGTAGGTGAAGGTGGTGAGGGACAGGTGGGTGAAGGTGGTGTTGCTCAGGTAGGTGAAGGTGGTGAGGGACAGGTGGGTGAAGGTGGTGAGGGACAAGTAGGTGAAGGTGGTGTTGCTCAGGTAGGTGAAGATGGTGAGGGACAGGTAGGTGAAGGTGGTGAGGGACAAGTAGGTGAAGGTGGTGTTGCTCAGGTAGGTGAAGGTGGTGAGGGACAGGTGGGTGAAGGTGGTGTTGCTCAGGTAGGTGAAGGTGGTGAGGGACAGGTGGGTGAAGGTGGTGAGGGACAGGTGAGTGAAGGTGGTGAGGGACAGGTGGGTGAAGGTGGTGAGGGACAAGTAGGTGAAGGTGGTGAGGGACAGGTAGGTGAAGGTGGTGAGGGACAAGTAGGTGAAGGTGGTGAGGGACAGGTAGGTGAAGGTGGTGAGGGACAAGTAGGTGAAGGTGGTGTTGCTCAGGTAGGTGAAGGTGGTGAGGGACAGGTGGGTGAAGGTGGTGAGGGACAGGTGGGTGAAGGTGGTGTTGCTCAGGTAGGTGAAGGTGGTGAGGGACAGGTGGGTGAAGGTGGTGAGGGACAAGTAGGTGAAGGTGGTGAGGGACAGGTAGGTGAAGGTGGTGAGGGACAAGTAGGTGAAGGTGGTGTTGCTCAGGTAGGTGAAGGTGATGAGGGACAGGTGGGTGAAGGTGGTGAGGGACAGGTGGGTGAAGGTGGTGAGGGACAGGTGGGTGAAGGTGGTGAGGGACAAGTAGGTGAAGGTGGTGTTGCTCAGGTAGGTGAAGATGGTGAGGGACAGGTGGGTGAAGGTGGTGAGGGACAGGTGGGTGAAGGTGGTGAGGGACAAGTAGGTGAAGGTGGTGTTGCTCAGGTAGGTGAAGATGGTGAGGGACAGGTGGGTGAAGGTGGTGAGGGACAGGTGGGTGAAAGTGGTGTTGCTCAGGTAGGTGAAGGTGGTGAGGGACAGGTGGGTGAAGGTGGTGAGAGACAGGTGGGTGAAGGTGGTGGGGGTGTGGTGGTGAGGCTCAGGTAGGTGAAGGTGGTGAGGGACAGGTGGGTGAAGGTGGTGAGGGACAGGTGGGTGAAGGTGGTGAGGGACAAGTAGGTGAAGGTGGTGTTGCTCAGGTAGGTGAAGATGGTGAGGGACAGGTGGGTGAAGGTGGTGTTGCTCAGGTAGGTGAAGGTGGTGAGGGACAGGTGGGTGAAGGTGGTGAGGGACAGGTGGGTGAAGGTGGTGAGGGACAGGTGGGTGAAGGTGGTGAGGGACAAGTAGGTGAAGGTGGTGTTGCTCAGGTAGGTGAAGATGGTGAGGGACAGGTGGGTGAAGGTGGTGAGGGACAGGTGGGTGAAGGTGGTGAGGGACAAGTAGGTGAAGGTGGTGTTGCTCAGGTAGGTGAAGATGGTGAGGGACAGGTGGGTGAAGGTGGTGAGGGACAGGTGGGTGAAGGTGGTGAGGGACAAGTAGGTGAAGGTGGTGAGGGACAGGTAGGTGAAGGTGGTGAGGGACAGGTGGGTGAAGGTGGTGAGGGACAGGTTGGTGAAGGTGGTGTTGCTCAGGTAGGTGAAGGTGGTGAGGGACAGGTGGGTGAAGGTGGTGAGGGACAGGTGGGTGAAGGTGGTGAGGGACAGGTGGGTGAAGGTGGTGAGGGACAAGTAGGTGAAGGTGGTGTTGCTCAGGTAGGTGAAGATGGTGAGGGACAGGTGGGTGAAGGTGGTGAGGGACAGGTGGGTGAAGGTGGTGAGGGACAGGTGGGTGAAGGTGGTGAGGGACAAGTAGGTGAAGGTGGTGTTGCTCAGGTAGGTGAAGATGGTGAGGGACAGGTGGGTGAAGGTGGTGAGGGACAGGTTGGTGAAGGTGGTGAGGGACAAGTAGGTGAAGGTGGTGTTGCTCAGGTAGGTGAAGATGGTGAGGGACAGGTGGGTGAAGGTGGTGAGGGACAAGTAGGTGAAGGTGGTGTTGCTCAGGTAGGTGAAGGTGGTGAGGGACAGGTGGGTGAAGGTGGTGAGGGACAGGTGGGTGAAGGTGGTGTTGCTCAGGTAGGTGAAGGTGGTGAGGGACAGGTGGGTGAAGGTGGTGAGGGACAGGTGGGTGAAGGTGGTGTTGCTCAGGTAGGTGAAGGTGGTGAGGGACAAGTAGGTGAAGGTGGTGAGGGACAGGTAGGTGAAGGTGGTGAGGGACAAGTAGGTGAAGGTGGTGTTGCTCAGGTAGGTGAAGGTGATGAGGGACAGGTGGGTGAAGGTGGTGAGGGACAGGTGGGTGAAGGTGGTGAGGGACAAGTAGGTGAAGGTGGTGTTGCTCAGGTAGGTGAAGATGGTGAGGGACAGGTGGGTGAAGGTGGTGAGGGACAGGTGGGTGAAGGTGGTGAGGGACAAGTAGGTGAAGGTGGTGTTGCTCAGGTAGGTGAAGATGGTGAGGGACAGGTGGGTGAAGGTGGTGAGGGACAAGTAGGTGAAGGTGGTGAGGGACAGGTAGGTGAAGGTGGTGAGGGACAGGTGGGTGAAGGTGGTGAGGGACAGGTGGGTGAAGGTGGTGAGGGACAAGTAGGTGAAGGTGGTGTTGCTCAGGTAGGTGAAGATGGTGAGGGACAGGTGGGTGAAGGTGGTGAGGGACAGGTGGGTGAAGGTGGTGTTGCTCAGGTAGGTGAAGGTGGTGAGGGACAGGTGGGTGAAGGTGGTGAGGGACAGGTGGGTGAAGGTGGTGTTGCTCAGGTAGGTGAAGGTGGTGAGGGACAGGTGGGTGAAGGTGGTGAGGGACAAGTAGGTGAAGGTGGTGAGGGACAGGTAGGTGAAGTTGGTGAGGGACAGGTGGGTGAAGGTGGTGAGGGACAGGTGGGTGAAGGTGGTGTTGCTCAGGTAGGTGAAGGTGGTGAGGGACAGGTGGGTGAAGGTGGTGTTGCTCAGGTAGGTGAAGGTGGTGAGGGACAGGTGGGTGAAGGTGGTGTTGCTCAGGTAGGTGAAGGTGGTGAGGGACAGGTGGGTGAAGGTGGTGAGGGACAGGTGGGTGAAGGTGGTGTTGCTCAGGTAGGTGAAGGTGGTGAGGGACAGGTGGGTGAAGGTGGTGAGGGACAAGTAGGTGAAGGTGGTGAGGGACAGGTAGGTGAAGGTGGTGAGGGACAAGTAGGTGAAGGTGGTGTTGCTCAGGTAGGTGAAGGTGGTGAGGGACAGGTGGGTGAAGGTGGTGAGGGACAGGTGGGTGAAGGTGTTGTTGCTCAGGTAGGTGAAGGTGGTGAGGGACAGGTGGGTGAAGGTGGTGAGGGACAAGTAGGTGAAGGTGGTGAGGGACAGGTAGGTGAAGGTGGTGAGGGACAAGTAGGTGAAGGTGGTGTTGCTCAGGTAGGTGAAGATGGTGAGGGACAGGTGGGTGAAGGTGGTGAGGGACAAGTAGGTGAAGGTGGTGTTGCTCAGGTAGGTGAAGATGGTGAGGGACAGGTGGGTGAAGGTGGTGAGGGACAGGTGGGTGAAGGTGGTGAGGGACAAGTAGGTGAAGGTGGTGTTGCTCAGGTAGGTGAAGATGGTGAGGGACAGGTGGGTGAAGGTGGTGAGGGACAGGTGGGTGAAGGTGGTGTTGCTCAGGTAGGTGAAGGTGGTGAGGGACAGGTGGGTGAAGGTGGTGAGAGACAGGTGGGTGAAGGTGGTGTTGCTCAGGTAGGTGAAGGTGGTGAGGGACAGGTGGGTGAAGGTGGTGAGGGACAGGTGGGTGAAGGTGGTGAGGGACAAGTAGGTGAAGGCGGTGTTGCTCAGGTAGGTGAAGATGGTGAGGGACAGGTGGGTGAAGGTGGTGTTGCTCAGGTAGGTGAAGGTGGTGAGGGACAGGTGGGTGAAGGTGGTGAGGGACAGGTGGGTGAAGGTGGTGAGGGACAAGTAGGTGAAGGTGGTGTTGCTCAGGTAGGTGAAGATGGTGAGGGACAGGTGGGTGAAGGTGGTGAGGGACAGGTGGGTGAAGGTGGTGAGGGACAAGTAGGTGAAGGTGGTGTTGCTCAGGTAGGTGAAGATGGTGAGGGACAGGTGGGTGAAGGTGGTGAGGGACAGGTGGGTGAAGGTGGTGAGGGACAAGTGGGTGAAGGTGGTGAGGGACAGGTAGGTGAAGGTGGTGAGGGACAGGTGGGTGAAGGTGGTGAGGGACAGGTAGGTGAAGGTGGTGTTGCTCAGGTAGGTGAAGGTGGTGAGGGACAGGTGGGTGAAGGTGGTGAGGGACAGGTGGGTGAAGGTGGTGAGGGACAGGTGGGTGAAGGTGGTGAGGGACAAGTAGGTGAAGGTGGTGTTGCTCAGGTAGGTGAAGATGGTGAGGGACAGGTGGGTGAAGGTGGTGAGGGACAGGTTGGTGAAGGTGGTGAGGGACAAGTAGGTGAAGGTGGTGTTGCTCAGGTAGGTGAAGATGGTGAGGGACAGGTGGGTGAAGGTGGTGAGGGACAAGTAGGTGAAGGTGGTGTTGCTCAGGTAGGTGAAGGTGGTGAGGGACAGGTGGGTGAAGGTGGTGAGGGACAGGTGGGTGAAGGTGGTGTTGCTCAGGTAGGTGAAGGTGGTGAGGGACAGGTGGGTGAAGGTGGTGAGGGACAGGTGGGTGAAGGTGGTGTTGCTCAGGTAGGTGAAGGTGGTGAGGGACAAGTAGGTGAAGGTGGTGAGGGACAGGTAGGTGAAGGTGGTGAGGGACAAGTAGGTGAAGGTGGTGAGGGACAGGTGGGTGAAGGTGGTGAGGGACAGGTGGGTGAAGGTGGTGAGGGACAGATGGGTGAAGGTGGTGAGGGACAGGTAGGTGAAGGTGGTGAGGGACAGGTAGGTGAAGGTGGTGAGGGACAAGTAGGTGAAGGTGGTGTTGCTCAGGTAGGTAAAGGTGGTGAGGGACAGGAAGGTGAAGGTGGTGTTGCTCAGGTGGATGACGGTGTTGAGATGATGGAACAAAGGCTGGGTGGACTATTGTTCCACTAAAACATCCCAAACAATAAGATGAACTGGTGGAAGTGGGCAAAGGCCAGCCGACTGTCTGGCTGAAGAACGTTCTGGAGACCTGAGGTTGTTGAAAGCAGTGATGGTGGAGAGTGTGTTGCTGATGAGAGCGAGCTCACACACACACCGAAATCCAGAACCAATGATGAGAGTCTGTACACCACTAAAACCATTAAGGGTTTTCTCACTGAAACAAAGAACTCTGTCACAAACCAGACGAGAACCCAAGAGCAACACCAGAGTTTGATTTAACACCACTTTATTGACAGGCTTGTACAGGGACACAGAGCTGGACCCACTGGGAAGCGGGGACTGGGCGAGTCCATCCACGGGCCATGTCGGGGACAGAAGGCAGTCAGGTTTACCGGGAGCAGGCAGGGTAGGATCGTCGGGGACAGGCAGATTGCAGGATCTCAAGACAAGAGCACAGACAGGTTTACTGGGGAACAGAAGCAAATGGCAGGTCAGGGACAGGTCAGGAACAGGCAGGGTCGAATCCAGGCAGACATGCAGGCAGGAAACCGCTGCAGAGTCATGAACGTACAGAGGACAGTCTGGCAGAGAGGCTGCGTAGAGCCGGGACCTAAATAGGCCACTGATTGGCCTGATTGGCCATTGGTGCACGGGGCGAAAGAGGACCCAAGCCACCTCAAACCACTGACCCGTACTCCACCCCCACATCCTGTTCAGGCCTCAGAGGTCTGGAGAGGCCTGCTGTCCTGGTCCTGGTCCGAGATGGCTGATCCGGGTGTCTGGCATGGAAGTTCCCAATTAAACCCTTGTCGAGGATGTGCCGTACTGGTACCAAGGCCCTCTTCTCAGGACCATAACCCTCCCAGTCCACCAGGTACTGGAGGCCCCTGCCATGGGGTCAGGAGCCCAGGAGACGACGGACTGTGTAAGCCGGGCCCGCATCCACAAGCTGCGAGGGAGGTGGGGCCGGGCTATCCGAGACCAGGGGGCTCTTGCTCTTAATCCTGGAGACATAGAAGGTGGGGTGAACACGCAGTGACCAAGGGAGTTGGAGTCCTACTGCTGCTGGGCTGACAACTTTGATGATGGGGAATGGACCCAGGAACCATGGGGCTAGCTTCCTGGACTCAACCCAGAGCAACAGGTCCTGCATGGACAGCCATACGCGTTGCCCCACCCTGAACCTAGGGGCCAGAGTCCGGGGTCGGTTGGCTGCTGCCTCATACCGGACGCCCACCCTCAGGAGATTGGCCCGAGTCCGGCCCCATGTCCGCCTGCAGCATTGGACAAAAGCTGCTGCAGAGGGGCAAGACATTTCATCTGCCAGTGCTGGGAACAGGGGGGGTTGGTCTGTGGGTGGAACCCCAAAGACAGACTGGCGGTGGCTCCCAAAAACCCGCAGAACTCCCTCCAGAAGACTGAGGCAAATTGAGGACCTCTGTCTGACACCACGTTCTCTGGCAGGTGGGGAAGCCAGAAGGCGTGCTGGACCACAAGCTGGGGTGTCTCCCTCGCCGACGGCAGCTTAGGCAGGGGCACAAAGTGAGCCATCTTGCTGAACCTGTCCACAATTGTCAGGATGACTATGTTCCCCGCTGACTGGGGCAGCCCGGTGACAAAGTCCAGGGCGATGTGAGACCAGGGTCGACGCCGGACCGGCAGTGGTTGCTGTAGCCCGGCTGCATGGCCGGCCAACAAAACCTCTGCTCAGCAGTCCTGCCGTCCAACCAGCCGAGAGGCATGGGCCCACTCCAGGACCTCCGCCCTGACTAGGCCAGGCACAAAGGGCCTGTTGCTGGGGCAGGCACTTGGTCCGGGCTGACTGGCAGCCACCCTCCGGACCCTCTCCTCAATTCCCCAGGTGAGCCACAACACTTGGAGAAGGTAGAATGTTCTCCGGGGTCCTCTCTGGACGTCCTCCTCCCCCGTGAATTGTCGGGAGAGGGGGTCTGCCTTGCCATCGTGTGACCCTGGGAGGGAGGAATGGGAAAAGTTGAAGCGTGTGAAAAACAGTGACCACCAAGCCTGCCGGGAGTTCAGCCTCTTGGCCGAAGTAGTCCAAGTTGTGGTGGTCTGTCCACACAATGAATGGCAGCCCAGCACCCTTCAGCCAGTGCCGCTATTCCTCTACCGCCAGCTTGACGGCCAGCAGCTTCGGTTTCCCACATCGTAGTACCTCTCGGCAGGAGAAGAACGCACACGAGTGAGGCTTCTGGTGCCCCTGAGCCCTCTGTGACAGCACCGCCCCCACCCCCGTGTCTGAGGTGTCCACTTCGACCACTAACAGGCAACTGGGGTCTGGCAGTTGCAGGATGGGGGTGGTAGCGAACTGTCTCTTGAGCACCTGGAATGTCGTGTCCACCTCCAGTGTCCAGACAAACCCCCTCTTGGTGCTTGTGAGCGACATGAGTGGGACCGCCACGGTGCTATAATTTCAAATGAAGCGCCAGTAGCAAACCCCAGGAATCACTGCAGCCACTTGTGGGACTCAGGGCGCAGGCAGTCCATGACTGCCGAGACCTTCCCCGGATCCATCTGAATATTCCCTGGGGCAATGATGAATCCGAGGAAGGACACCGACGGGGCGTGGGACTGGCATTTCTTGGCCTTCACATACAGGTGGTTGTCCCACAGTCATTGCAGACCGCACATGCTGCACATGTTCTTTGAGCCCCCTGGAAAAAAATTAAGATGTCACCAGGTAGACAAAGACAAACCGGTCTAACATGTCCCGGAGGATATCATTGACCAACGCCTGAAAGATGGCCGGTGCATTGGTCAATCCAAATGGCATTACCAGGTATTCATAGTGGCTGGCTGGGTGACAAGAGGTAGCTGGTACCGGTTCTTAACGGTGATCTCGTTGAGCCCCCAGTAGTCGATGCAGGGGAACAGGGACTTGTCCTTCTTCTCGACAAAGAAAACTCCTGCGCCTGCGAGAGAGCAGGATGACCGAATCAGCCCGGCAGCCAGAGAACTGGTGATGTACTCCTCCATGGCCCTTCGCTCCAGTTCTGAGAAGGAGTAGAGTCTCCCCTTGGGTGGTGCGGTACCCAGGAGGAGGTCAATTGCGCAGTCGTAAGGCCAGTGGAAGGATGGTTGCCCGGGCCTTGCTGAATACCTCGGCGAGGTCATGGTACCGCTCCGGAACCCCTGCCAGATCCAGCTGCACGACGGCAGGGGCCGTGGTCCCCTGCGGAGCCGGTGCTGGTACCAGGCAGGACTGGTGACAGCCCGCTCCCCAATCCAGGACCTACCCCGTATCCCAGTTGAGGTGCAAGTTGTGGCGGTGGGGCAATGGGTAGCCCAGAACCAGAGGGAGGTGTGTCTCCTCCAAGATGTGGAAGCGGATCTCCTTCCGGTGGTTGCCAGGCAGCAACATTATTACAGGGCCCGTCTGGTGGTGGACGTCTCCCAGGTGATGAACCCGCAGATCCACCCGGATCGCCAGGTCAATGGCCCCATCTAGGGAGACAGGAACCTCGTAGGCCACCAGAGCGTCTTTGATGTACGCCACTAACCCGTGCAGAATGGCGTCCACTAATGCGACCCGGTTCCAGTGACGCAGGGACTGACGTCAGCGTGGGGGGCGCCGCTGGGTTCAGGCGTGCCGACAGCCAGCAGAGCTAGTTGGAGAGCGCTAGTCGGAGGCCTGCTCATTCGCCTCCGTGGTGCGTCTCGTCTCAGCCTCCTCGTGCTGCTGCAGAATCCCCTCGATCCGGTCCAGACAGTCCAGCGGGGATCAATGACTTTTAAAGAGTTTTTTGTTGCAGGCTAGAGGGGAGACAAGGTTGGGTATAGTGAGTCAACACCTTTCACAATATTTAGTGAAACATTACAATATTTTGAAAGGCAGAATGAGACAGCTGGGATGTATTTATAGCTTTCTAAGGGGGCGGGGGCAGCACTCTAAGTTTGTCCAATCAGTGTGGTTAGTTCTGTAGTGGTGAATGTCTATTGGATAATTGTTTTTGGAATTCTGGAGGGAAAACATGCAAATAGTTCTGATTGGTTCATGGAAGGATGAAGTTTAAAGTTTAAGCATGAATTAATTTCCATGTAAAACAGAAATGTTTAAAGTTCTTGTCAAAGCAGACTGGTGTGTGACGGCTGCAGTGCCCCCTCCTGGACATCAGGGGTCTCTGTGACGTTTCCTCTGTCACTCTCCCTTGATGCTTGATGTTTGAGCCCACAAACACATGACTCATAATGGATTTGACAATTTTGTTGGGACCTTCATTGTTGTAGAGTTAAAATAAGTCTTTGTGTTTTCTCTTGTCTGCTGTGAAACTTCCTGAAGCGTTAGTAATGAGGAAGCTTTGTCCCCTTTAAAGAGGCTTTACTCTGATTATATCATCTACTTTTATTATTTATCTGCATAAATTAGTTTCACCAGAATATTTCAGGATGCCATGAATTTGCAGAATTGTTAGGAAGATGTTGTCCTGCCCTCTGGTTCCTGTTGCTGAGAGATAGAAGATAATTAATGTGAGTGGGAGTCCTGAATTATTGAGCCTGAGATACTCCAGAACCAGAACCACAAACCCAGAACCCGACACAGAAACAGAACCAGACCATCAACGACTGTCCTTCCTGAGGACACTGAAGAACGGTGGAATGGAAAGTGGACCGTTTTGTTAGACTCGGTCAGTGTGGTTAGTCTAGAGGAGTTTGCAGTGATATGAGAGACGCCAACCCCCCTTGGGACCCCTCCCCAGTCACTTTGACTGTGCACATTTTCATAACCTGTATGTTTGATATCTGTATGGATTGTCCAGCAGGAGCACTGGAATCGGAGGCACCAAGAATCTGTTCAGGTTCTGACTGAGTTTCTCTCTCAGGGAATTTTGGCCCAGGAATTTTGCAAGGAAACCAGACAGCCTGAAGGAAACACTCAGTGAGTGTTCACACACACCTCACGTTGTGTGTCAGAGAATCCTCATGAGCTGAGCATAGCCTCTGAGAGGTTCCACCAAGCATTTTGGCTTCTGAAGCGTGGAGGACTGCTTGTCTCCTCTTGATGGCTCCTTTTCCCACAGTTGTGATAGAGGTGGACTGTGTTCAGGAGCAGCAGGAATCTGGTGGGCCTCAAACCGACTGGTCATCAGTAGCGACTGCCCCTGGCCACTAGGGGGCGCTGCTGAGGGGCTAGTTGAAGACAGATGAAGGTTAGACAACTTTAGTTTTCTTTCTTCCTTATTCTTCCTTTTGTTTTTTGTTTTTAGAGAGTCTGTTTTAGACTGTTTTAGTCTGTTTTGTTGTTGGTCTGTTGTTAGTCTGTTTTAGTTGTTAGTCTGTTTTAGTTGTTAGTCTGTTGTTAGTCTGTTTTAGTTGTTAGTCTGTTTTAGTTGTTAGTCTGTTGTTAGTCTGTTTTAGTTGTTAGTCTGTTTTAGTTGTTAGTCTGTTGTTAGTCTGTTTTAGTTGTTAGTCTGTTGTTAGTCTGTTTTAGTTGTTAGTCTGTTTTAGTTGTTAGTCTGTTGTTAGTCTGTTTTAGTTGTTAGTCTGTTGTTAGTCTGTTTTAGTTGTTAGTCTGTTGTTAGTCTGTTTTAGTTGTTAGTCTGTTTTAGTTGTTAGTCTGTTTTAGTTGTTAGTCTGTTGTTAGTCTGTTTTAGTTGTTAGTCTGTTTTAGATGTTGGTCTGTTGTTAGTCTGTTTTAGTTGTTAGTCTGTTGTTAGTCTGTTTTAGTTGTTAGTCTGTTTTAGTTGTTAGTCTGTTGTTAGTTGTTAGTCTGTTGTTAGTCTGTTTTAGTTGTTAGTCTGTTGTTAGTCTGTTTTAGTTGTTAGTCTGTTTTAGATGTTGGTCTGTTGTTAGTCTGTTTTAGTTGTTAGTCTGTTGTTAGTCTGTTTTAGTTGTTAGTCTGTTGTTAGTCTGTTTTGGATGTTAGTCTGTTTTAGTTGTTAGTCTGTTGTTAGTCTGTTTTAGTTGTTAGTCTGTTGTTAGTCTGTTTTAGTTGTTAGTCTGTTGTTAGTCTATTTTAGTTGTTAGTCTGTTTTAGTTGTTAGTCTGTTGTTAGTCTGTTGTTAGTCTGTTTTAGTTGTTAGTCTGTTGTTAGTCTGTTTTAGTTGTTAGTCTGTTGTTAGTCTATTTTAGTTGTTAGTCTGTTTTAGTTGTTAGTCTGTTGTTAGTCTGTTGTTAGTCTGTTTTAGTTGTTAGTCTGTTGTTAGTCTGTTTTAGTTGTTAGTCTGTTGTTAGTCTATTTTAGTTGTTAGTCTGTTTTAGTTGTTAGTCTGTTGTTAGTCTGTTGTTAGTCTGTTTTAGTTGTTAGCCTGTTTTAGTTGTTCGTCTTTTGTTAGTCTGTTTTAATTGTTCGTCTTTTGTTGCTCTTTTGTTAGTCTGTTTTTGTCTGTTTTCATTTGTTTTGGTCTGTTGTAAGTCTGTTTTAGTCTTTTTTTCATCTGTTTAAGTCTTTTTTAGTCTGTTTTCATTTGTTGTTAGTCTTTCTTAATCTGCTTTAGTGGATTTGTTAGTGTTAGTCTGTAGTATGTCTGTTTTAGTCTATTTTTTTTGTTGATTTGTTGTTTGTCTATTTTAGTCTTTTTGTTGTTCTTTATTCTATTTTTCTTGGATCTATGGATGGAGGGTTGGATGGATAGATAGACAGATGATCGATGGATGGATGTTTTTCACTCAAATCTATTCTATTAATAAAAAGAATATAAATAACAATGAGATTTGCATGTGAGCCCCACCCCCCTCTCTTACACACACACACACACACACGTGCACACACACAAACTTAATCCCTTCCTGATTTCACTTATGGGGGAAGTGTAGCAGCCAGCAGCTATTTGGGTCACTGTAAGAGAAAGTAATTTGAATATTACGTGAACGAAGTGAACCGTCAGCTGAACTCATCACTCTGCTTTGTCTGTTTTAGGCTTTCAGGTAGGTGTGTGTTTGACCCTACAGTGTGTGTTTGACCCTAAAGTGTGTGTTTGACCCTAAAGTGTGTGTTTGACCCTACAGTGTGTGTTTGACCCTACAGTGTGTGTTTGACCCTACAGGGTGTGTTTGACCCTAAAGTGTGTGTTTGACCCTACAGTGTGTGTTTGACCCTACAGTGTGTGTTTGACCCTACAGGGTGTGTTTGACCCTAAAGTGTGTGTTTGACCCTACAGTGTGTGTTTGACCCTACAGTGTGTGTTTGACCCTACAGTGTTTGTTTGACCCTACAGTGTGTGTTTGACCCTGCAGTGTGTGTTTGACCCTACAGTGTGTGTTTGACCCTAAAGTGTGTGTTTGACCCTAAAGTGTGTGTTTGACCCTACAGTGTGTGTTTGACCCTACAGTGTGTGTTTGACCCTACAGTGTGTGTTTGACCCTACAGTGTGTGTTTGACCCTAAAGTGTGTGTTTGACCCTACAGTGTGTGTTTGACCCTGCAGTGTGTGTTTGACCCTACAGTGTGTGTTTGACCCTAAAGTGTGTGTTTGACCCTAAAGTGTGTGTTTGACCCTACAGTGTGTGTTTGACCCTACAGTGTGTGTTTGACCCTACAGTGTGTGTTTGACCCTAAAGTGTGTGTTTGACCCTACAGTGTGTGTTTGACACTACAGTGTGTGTTTGACCCTACAGTGTGTGTTTGACCCTACAGGGTGTGTTTGACCCTAAAGTGTGTGTTTGACCCTACAGTGTGTGTTTGACCCTACAGGGTGTGTTTGACCCTAAAGTGTGTGTTTGACCCTACAGTGTGTGTTTGACCCTACAGTGTGTGTTTGACCCTACAGGGTGTGTTTGACCCTACAGTGTGTGTTTGACCCTACAGTGTGTGTTTGACCCTACAGGGTGTGTTTGACCCTACAGGGTGTGTTTGACCCTACAGTGTGTGTGTGTGTGTGTGTGTGTGTGTGTGTGTGTGTAGCATTGTCTCAGCCGCTGGTGTCTGCGCACATGTCACATTACATCCATGTTGACGCCGTGCTTGTTTATCGCGATTGTGTGGATTTGTTGTCTGTTTGCGGTTGAAGGACTGAACCAGGTCAATACCAGAGTATTACAGTATCCTACTGTAGTATTTTTAGAGTATTTACTGTCTGCAGGTCAGCTTCTTTTGAGAGAACGATGCATTCAGTTTCAGTCTGTAAACATCAGCGCTTGGTCAGATGCATGTTTAATATTCTGATCACAAACCGAGAGACAGAGGCTGGACGCACAAGTACATCATTTAAGGTTTATCACAATGAAATCAGCTGTTGTCCTCTGGCTGCTGCCTCGTGACCTTCCTGAGTTGATTCCTTTTGTTCTTGTCTGGAGAACAAACTCTAATCATCTGAGCTCCAGCGCTCTGTTGAACTGTTGGATGCCGTTGGGCTCCAGACTTGTTCTCTGCTCCTCCTCCGTCTGCTGGTGCTTCTTATTGTGGAGAGGATGGAAGCCAAACTTCCTGCTTCTTGTAGGAGTTTCCTCACATGAGATGGACAGGAGCAGATTTAAAAGAAGGCTTCTCCTCCTCCAGGCAGAGAACAGCCTCATCCTGCCGCACCAATGACATCCTGGTTGTCCTGATTGAATTGTGCCTGAGCTGGTGGAGGAGCGGCGCTCCATCTATTGGATTAGCCAGGGGGATTTGGCTGTGCGCTAATCTGTGAAGACAGCCGGCCGGCCAGACTGGACCTACGCTCTGCTCTGCTCTCTCTTCCTCCGACCGTCTCTGCTCACGTTTCAGCTCCACAGCAGCCAGAGGGACACTCCAGACATGAACCTCTTCTGCTTCTCATTGGTAAGGTTTCTGCAGATCAGTGCTTCCTGATGGATGTGTTGGGACTATACCCGTTTAGACATCTTACACCCTCTACAGGATTATTAGTGGAAAAGGTTGGAATTGTTCAACAATCCAGAACTAACCTAGTGTGAGGGATGTGACTGTAATCTCTCTGCAGTTACCATTCTGACCAATTATCAGATTAAATATTGATTTTATCGGATGTGTAACGTGGACCTGGACCTAATCTGACTCGGCAGTGGTGTTGGATTCACTGCTCACTGCTTGGTTCATACTGGATTAACGGCTCTGGGCTCCTGCTCCGTTCCCTCAGAGGTTTAGTTGTGGAAAGCCTAGTGAAGCTCAGAATCTCTGATGGTGCTGCTGTGATCCTCCTCAGATCATTTAGGTCGGTCTGCCAACCTTCTCCTGAGCTGTGAGGTCCTAAATCCATTGATCAGCCTTTGAAGTATCTTAAACCTCTCTGGATCACACCCTTGTGGTGCCACTGTAGGTGCGATGTGTTAGAGTCAGGGAAGGGTAGGATGGGTTAGGGTAGGGTGATCTTTGATAGGGTAGGGTGCAGTAAGACGGGATAAAGTAGAGTAAGGTAGGGGAGTCTGGGGTTCAGGTCACAGCACATCTCCTCTCTTTATCTTGATGGAGCCAAGCTGGTGGTGGGTGTTAGGGGGCTTCTTGCTGTCCTTCTCTTCTCATACAGTCCTACATGACTGATCCTTGAACCAGCAGTTGTGTCGACTGCCGTCACGTATATTTGAGCTACATTAAAGGGATGCTAATGATGGCATGAACTGGACTTTACAGGACCAGTGATGGTAGCACTGGGCTGAAGAAACATATCAAGGCTATTTCCAGGAAAGATTACACCAGTAATCAGTGGTCATCATACTGGGTCATTGAACCCTGTCATTGGTCATAATAACTGATAAGAATGCTTCAGTAACAGGAGGCTGGTGGACCCTGATTTATAGAGGCATCACTGAAGACCACTCTATTAGAACCATGAAGAAAGAATGATGGATAAGAGGTTGTTTCTAAACCTTTAACAGACATTATCTAATAAACCAGCACATCTTCTACTAAAATGATATGAACTAAAGTGAAAGTTCTGGGAACAAGGATCAGCTCAGGTCTCCAAACTACTGCAAACTTTTGGGAACATCTCAGAACTCCAACAAACATTTGGGAACATTAATGCAGCCTCAGATTAAAACACCTCAGCCTTCACACTGATGAGTGAAGGTTCCTGGTCCTGTAGCCTGGCCCTGTGGGGGTCCAGGACCCTCACAGTCTCAGACTGCACTGATGGGTTTGACTGAAGTCTTCACCAGCGTTGTTGTAACACTCCTAGATTTCTCCTGCTCCTGTCTCTGACTCTCTTAAGGAAACCATCTCCATGTTTTAATTAACATGTTCTAATTATCATTTACCTCACTGGTGCTCTGGGACTGTCACAGTTATTATTCTTTATTAATTATGACTCACATGTTCTGACACTGGAGGTTTGAATGGGTCTACGGTCTGTGTCTTTATTTAGTCTGAGCAGATATTTTCAATTTAAAACATGTTTCAATTGTACAACCTGTAAGAGCGACCCTTGTTTAAGAGGCATGCACTGGGGGGGTAACCCCCCCTAACCTCCCCAACCCTTAGGCTTGTGAGGGAAAGTAAACAGACACAAATCTATATGCTGATGTGGCCGTGTGCCCCCCAGGAGGGCTCCACCGACAGCCTGTACGAGGCTGTGCAGAGCTGCAGCGCCGCATCACACCAGCCTGCCCCCAGCCGCTCCTGCAGTGCCGCCGTGCTGGACGCCAGCGTGCTGCGGGACTGTGGAGGACCGGCCTCAGCGGTGAGATGTTTGTTTGGCTCCACCAGGCGGGATTATGAACAAATAACCAGCGTGATCATTTGACAGCTGCAGCTAAAATCTGGCGGTTTAGCTCAAGGTCATGTGCTGCTCATCGACCCTCACAGGAGCTCTGTTTCTGACCCTTCTGACGTCTCTCTATTATTGGTGTGTGTGATCTTCCTCTGATCCATCTTTGTGTCAGGAGACGACTCAGGAGAACAAGAGCAACAAGAAGAAAAGGTGAGAGGCTGAGAGGAACCTGCTGAGGTCCTCTTGATGGATGGAAGCTACAGCTGGAGAACAAATCTGTTCATTTACTTTCAGAGGTCACATCAGCAAATCAGCCTCAGATCAGGAAGCTCTTGGTGAGGACACACACACTCAAACACGCTCACATAACACACACATACTCACACACACTCACACACACAGACACACACACAGACATATACTCACACACACACACACACACACACACTGACACACACATTCACACACAGACTCACATACTCATGTACACACACAAACACATACTGACACACTCACACACACACTCACACAGACACATATACTCATATACACACACACACACACTCACACACTCTCTCTCTCTCTCACACACACACACACACACTAGAGTGTGACTCCATATCTCCAGTCCCTCTCAGCTCTGAGGGGCCACAGGCTCCACATCTGCACAGGTTCTCCTCCCAGGTTCTCCAACATCTGGAATGACCTCCTGGTGGAGGTTCTCCAGCAGGGCCAAACAAAGCTGCTGGACACAGAACCCACCTCCATGAAAGCACTGGTTACTCCCATGTGTGGGGTTTACTGGTTATAATGGTGACCTGTTTGTTTACCTGTTGGCACTGATGGTGGCTGTTCTCACAGGCACCAGAAGGACGAAGGCCAGACCAGACGCTAAAGAGAGGACAGCAGGCCATCAGGCCAGGAGGAGGAGAAAAGGAAAAGCCTCCTCCAACCAGGTTAGGGTCGGGAATGCCATCAGGAATCTCTGTCCAGAGGAAGAAGAAATCAGGGCAACTCCCTCTTCTCTGCTCTTGATTGTCTGCACAGACCTTCTGAATAATAGATTACATACCGTAATCTGGATTGACAGTAGTCCACTGCTGATTGCATGTTGTGGGATTATTGTTATTATTATGGGATAGCTGCATTTCCTTGACGTCAATGAGTGTTAGTGTAGCCGCAAAAACTGAACAAAGTCTAGTGGGAAGCTGTCAACAACCCAAAAAACATTGCAGTCGTGAACACCCAGACCTGTAACAGGTCACAGGCCAGTTACCAACAACACCCAGACCTGTAACAGGTCACAGGCCAGTTACCAACACCCAGACCTGTAACAGGTCACAGGCCAGTTACCAACAACACCCAGACCTGTAACAGGTCACAGGCTAGTTACCAACAACACCCAGACCTGTAACAGGTCACAGGCCAGTTACCAACAACACCCAGACCTGTAACAGGTCACAGGCTAGTTACCAACAACACCCAGACCTGTAACAGGTCACAGGCTAGTTACCAACAACACCCAGACCTGTAACAGGTCACAGGCCAGTTACCAACAACACCCAGACCTGTAACAGGTCACAGGCCAGTTACCAACACCCAGACCTGTAACAGGTCACAGGCCAGTTACCAACACCCAGACCTGTAACAGGTCACAGGCCAGTTACCAACACCCAGACCTGTAACAGGTCACAGGCCAGTTATCAACAACACCCAGACCTGTAACAGGTCACAGGCCAGTTACCAACACCCAGATCTGTAACAGGTCACAGCCTAGTTACCAACAACACCCAGACCTGTAACAGGTCACAGGCCAGTTACCAACAACACCCAGACCTGTAACAGGTCACAGGCCAGTTACCAACACCCAGACCTGTAACAGGTCACAGGCCAGTTACCAACAACACTCAGACCTGTAACAGGTCACAGGCCAGTTACCAACACCCAGACCTGTCACAGGCCAGTTACCAACACCCAGACCTGTAACAGGTCACAGGCCAGTTACCAACAACACCCAGACCTGTAACAGGTCACAGGCCAGTTACCAACACCCAGACCTGTAACAGGTCACAGGCCAGTTACCAACAACACTCAGACCTGTAACAGGTCACAGGCCAGTTACCAACACCCAGACCTGTCACAGGCCAGTTACCAACACCCAGACCTGTAACAGGTCACAGGCCAGTTACCAACACCCAGACCTGTAACAGGTCACAGGCCAGTTACCAACACCCAGACCTGTAACAGGTCACAGGCCAGTTACCAACAACACCCAGACCTGTAACAGGTCACAGGCCAGTTACCAACACCCAGACCTGTAACAGGTCACAGGCTAGTTACCAACAACACCCAGACCTGTAACAGGTCACAGGCCAGTTACCAACAACACCCAGACCTGTAACAGGTCACAGGCCAGTTACCAACAACACCCAGACCTGTAACAGGTCACAGGCTAGTTACCAACAACACCCAGACCTGTAACAGGTCACAGGCTAGTTACCAACAACACCCAGACCTGTAACAGGTCACAGGCCAGTTACCAACAACACCCAGACCTGTAACAGGTCACAGGCCAGTTACCAACACCCAGACCTGTAACAGGTCACAGGCCAGTTACCAACACCCAGACCTGTAACAGGTCACAGGCCAGTTACCAACAACACCCAGACCTGTAACAGGTCACAGGCCAGTTACCAACAACACCCAGACCTGTAACAGGTCACAGGCCAGTTACCAACACCCAGACCTGTAACAGGTCACAGGCCAGACTGTCACAGCCAGTTACAACACCCAGACCTGTAACAGGTCACAGGCCAGTTACCAACACCCAGACCTGTAAGGTCACAGGCCAGTTACCAACACCCAGACCTGTAACAGGTCACAGGCCAGTTACCAACAACACCCAGACCTGTAACAGGTCACAGGCCAGTTACCAACACCCAGACCTGTAACAGGTCACAGGCCAGTTACCAACAACACCCAGACCTGTAACAGGTCACAGGCCAGTTACCAACAACACCCAGACCTGTAACAGGTCACAGGCTTACCCCAGATGTAACAGGTTACCAACAACACCCAGACCTGCCAGGTTACCAACAACACCCAGACCTGTAACAGGTCACAGGCCAGTTACCAACAACACCCAGACCTGTAACAGGTCACAGGCCAGTTACCAACAACACCAGACCTGTAACAGGTCACAGGCCAGTTATCAACAACACCCAGACCTGTAACAGGTCACAGGCCAGTTACCAACCCCAGACCTGTAACAGGTCACAGGCCAGTTACCAACAACACCCAGACCTGTAACAGGTCACAGGCCAGTTACCAACAACACCCAGACCTGTAACAGGTCACAGGCCAAGTACCACCAACACCCAGACCTGTAACAAGTCACAGGCCAGTTACTAACACCCAGACCTGTAACAGGTCACAGGCCAGTTACCAACAACACTCAGACATGTAACAGGTCACAGGCCAGTTACCAACACCCAGACCTGTAACAGGTCACAGGCCAGTTACCAACACCCAACCTGTAACAGGTCACAGGCCAGTTACCAACAACACCCAGACCTGTAACAGGTCACAGGCCAGTTACCAACAACACCCAGACCTGTAACAGGTCACAGGCCAGTTACCAACAACACTCAGACATGTAACAGGTCACAGGCCAGTTACCAACACCCAGACCTGTAACAGGTCACAGGCCAGTTACCAACAACACCCAGACCTGTAACAGGTCACAGGCCAGTTACCAACACCCAGACCTGTAACAGGTCACAGGCCAGTTACCAACAACACCCAGACCTGTAACAGGTCACAGGCCAGTTACCAACACCCAGACCTGTCACAGGCCAGTTACCAACACCCAGACCTGTAACAGGTCACAGGCCAGTTACCAACACCCAGACCTGTAACAGGTCACAGGCCAGTTACCAACACCCAGACCTGTAACAGGTCACAGGCCAGTTACCAACAACACCCAGACCTGTAACAGGTCACAGGCCAGTTACCAACACCCACACCTGTAACAGGTCACAGGCTAGTTACCAACAACACCCAGACCTGTAACAGGTCACAGGCCAATTACCAACAACACCCAGACCTGTAACAGGTCACAGGCCAGTTACCAACAACACCCAGACCTGTAACAGGTCACAGGCCAGTTACCAACAACACCCAGACCTGTAACAGGTCACAGGCTAGTTACCAACAACACCCAGACCTGTAACAGGTCACAGGCCAGTTACCAACAACACTCAGACATGTAACAGGTCACAGGCCAGTTACCAACAACACCCAGACCTGTAACAGGTCACATGCAATGGTTACCAACACCCAGACTTGTAACAGGTTACAGACAATGGTTACCAACAACACCCAGACCTGTAAAAGGTCACAGGCAACGGTTACCAACACCCAGACCTGTATCTATGCTCTAACATTCTTTTTTGTTCCAGAGCCGTCATGTAGAGAAAAACCTCGGGGACGAGAGCCAAACAGACAAAGGCTTGAAGACAGGCAACTTCTTGGGAAACCTTTATTGTGAACAGAGGAGCTTCAGTAAGTAGAGGCTCCAACCGGGATGAGTACTAGTGGAATATACAGAATAAGATGGATATTTTTAGAGAAACATTAAAAAAGAAACTTTTAAACTTTCATGTCGGAAAAAATGTTGACTTTATCTGAATTTTGACTATTATTCTTGTACTTTTTCATCCCAAGGAAGAAATGTATCTGTTTTATCTGTCCTATTATTATTATTGTTGATATATATATATATATATAAAATCAAATGACCTCTGCTATTTAAGTAAATGCTCTTCATTAACAATTTTTCTCAAAAAAGGTTTGTTATTTATCAAGAAACCACAATGGAACAATTAAATAGTTCTAACTGCTAGAATTGTTTTTATATAACTTTTCTTATCAAATATGACCAAACCTACAAACACACACTCCAGTGTGTGTGTGTGTGTGTGTGTGTGTGTGTGTGTGTGTGTGTGTGTGTGTGTTTGTGTGTGTGTGTGTGTGTGTGTGTGTGTGTATGTGTGTGTGTCACTGCCTGCTTCAGTGGGCCGGTTGTTTCTGTTTTATGTTGTTAAGTTGTAGGTTTTAGCCATGCCAACAGCGCCACCCTGTGGCTTCCACTTTGCATGAATGAATCCGGATTATTTACACATATATGGCACTTTGTTTGTTTGTTGTTTGTTTGTTGTGATGGAAAGGTCATGGTGTAGATTCCATTAAAGAGCAGTGAGCCTCAGTGTGGACAGTGGTGTCCTCCCACCACTAGGAGGCAGTGTTATGCTGGTTCTCCTCAGTGTTTGAGTCCTTGTGTTCTGATTCTCCCTCAGGCTGTGTGACCATTGAGTCCAGTGTTTCCTGTCAGCAAGCTGCTGGGGGCCTGGACAACCTCAGTTCCCATCAGGGACACTTCTGCGGCAGAGCTCGCGTCCACACTGACTTTGACCCCAGCCCTTACGACACAGAGTCCCTCAAACTGAAGGTAGGTGGAGCTCAGCTCCAGCCTGGGCCAAGCTCAAGCACATCATCTCCTCTTTGTTGTCTAGATTGGTGACGTCATCAACATCATCAGTAAGCCCCCGATGGGCATCTGGACGGGCATGCTGAACAACAAAGTGGGCAACTTCAAGTTCATTTACGTGGACGTGTTGGAGGAAGAGGAGGCAGCCAAGGTCAGACCACAGAAGCTGGGCAGAGGAGCTCAACCCCAGACGCTGCTGGAGCTGCTGCAGAGCTTAAACCTGGAGGTGAGGTCAGCAGAAGAACATAACACACCAACCCTGAACCTTCAGAGGATGATGCCAGAATCCAGTCTTCCCAGTGAACACCTCAGGAGAGGGGCATGACAGAATATTTGAGAAGAGGGCAGAAAAAGCAGGATCTGCAGGTCTCAGAACTCCAACAATACGTTTGGTTAGAGGGTCACACTGACTCACGTTCACCTGTTCAATGGTCTTCTGTCCATATGAGGCAGCTGAAAACCCCTCAGAGATGAAGGGAGGCTGATTTTGACGTTTATTATCATCTATCTCCGTTCTGTTTCCTTGCTGATGATGATGGTGATGACACTGAAGGTAGCTGCTCTTCCTCATGTTGCAGGACTACGCTCCAGCCCTGTTGCCCCTGGGCTGCCGGGACCTGCTGGACCCCCAGAAGAAGCAGCTTCTTGAGCTGAAGGTCAAAGACCCCCAGCACCGCTACAGGCTGCTTGCTGCAGCAGAATACTTCTTCACAGAAGGTTGGCATCAAGACTTTACCTTTAATTAAAGGGACACTTAATTTGGCTTGAATATTCGGTCACACTTGAATTTGAAGCTTTTGAATCCAAATGAGTTTGTTCAAATTCACTAACTGGTTTAGACAAGGGCAGCAGGGTGGTGTGGTGGTCATCACGTCCCCTCTCATCAGAAGGTCTCAGGTTCTAATCCCTGTTGATGGAGGCTGGGTCTCTCTATGTGGAGTCTCCATGTTCTCCTGAGCCTGGGGGGGGTTCTCTCTGGGTCCTCCAGCTTCCTCCCCCAGTCCAAAGACATGATGGAGGAGGTTACTGGGAGACTCTACATTGACCTTGGGTGTGAGTGTTGTGTGTCTGTGTGTGTCAGTCCTGAGACTGACTGGTGACCAGTCCAGGGTGGACCCACCTTCACCCAGTGTGAACTGGGACAGGCTCCAGCCCCCCCCCCCAGGCCTCGGTGGAGGAACAAGGTAGAAGATGATGGATGGTTTTGACGACTTTTTCCTGTAATCCTTAAGAAAAGTGAATTCAGACACAAAAACCTAATAAGGCAACGGTGTTAATCCATTCATTTGGGGGTCTTTAACTGGGGCTCTCGAGCTCAAGATGGATCTCCATCCTGTTTTAAAGTAATATATTACATTGTATAGTAGCGCCATTGTTCACTTGAATCACGTTACATACAAGTGTGCGAGGCCTGTAGAGCGATGTGGCTGGAAGCATTTGATCATGGCTACCTGTAATGTGACACACGTTAATGTCATGTTTGGGTGTTTTGTGTCCCGTGTAGATGAGAACAGGGAGTCAAAAGAGTGCACGTCCTCTCAGAATGTCCAGGAAGAGGATAGCGACTGTCCCAGAGACTCGGGCTGCTTCATTTCCTCAGAGTGTTTGGACAGTAAGGAGGAGACCGAGCAGCTTCCTGACGCTGGATATTCTTGATTTACCATCAAAGGCTCACAGCACTTCAAAGAAAGATGAACTCATTAGACCGAATGTGAAAGGTTTGATTAGGAAGGAAAAAGAA
>CAJVRN010000122.1:447500-462500 GCA_911728415.1 Lagocephalus sceleratus
GGTGATGATGATGATGTTGGTGGTGATGATGATGGTGATGATGATGATGATGGTGATGATGATGATGATGATGATGGTAATGATGATGGTAATGATGATGGTGATGATGATGATGGTGATGATGATGATGGTGATGGTGATGATGGTGATGTTGGTGATGATGAGGAGGATGATGATGGCAATGTTGGTGCTGATGATGATGGTGGTGATGTTGGTGATGATGATGATAATGATGATGATGTTGGTGATGATGACGATGATGATGATGTTAGTGATGATGATGGTGATGATGGTGATGATGATGATGGTGGTGATGTTGGTGATGATAATGGTGATCATGATGATGGTGATGATGATGGTGGTGACGAGGATGATAATGATGGTGGTGATGATTATGATGATGGTGATGATGTTGGTGATGATGAGGATGATGATGGTGATGAAGATGGTGCTGATGATGGTGATGATGTTGGTGATGATGGTGGTGATGATGATGATGATGGTGGTGATGATGATGATGGTGGTGATGATGATGGTGGTGATGATGATGATGGTGGTGATGGTGGTGATGATCATGTTGATGATGATGGTGATGATGATGATGGTGGTGATGGTGGTGATGATCATGTTGATGATGATGATGATGATGGTGGTAATGATGATGTTGGTGATGATGATGTGATGATGATGATGGTGATGATGATGTTGATGATGATGGTGATGATGATGATGATGGGATGATGATGTGATGATGGTGATGATGATGATGGTGATAGTGGTGATGATGGTGGTGATGATGGTGATGGTGATGATGATGGTGATGATGGTGGTGATGAGGATGATGATGTTGATGATGAAGACCACCTCCGCCCTCGCAGGTCTGGAGGTCCTGCGTGTCATCAACGAGCCCACGGCTGCAGCCATGGCGTACGGCCTCCACAAGGTGGACGTGTTCAACGTGCTGGTGGTCGACCTGGGCGGAGGGACGCTGGATGTGTCTCTGCTCCACAAACAGGGGGGCATGTTCCTCACCAGAGCCATGGCAGGTAGTGCCCCTCCCCTGAAGGTCCCAGAACCTCAGGTTGCTTCTGAAGCTCCACCTTTGTCTGCAGGTAACAACCAGCTGGGGGGTCAGGACTTCAGCCAGAGGTTGCTGCTCTACATCACGGAGCAGGTGCGCCAGCGCTTTGGGGCCCCCCCACCCTTCCCCGAGGACCTCCACCGTCTGAGGCAGGCCGTGGAGGCGGCCAAGGTCCAGCTGACCTTCCAGCCCAGCGTCACGCTCAGCGTCCCACTGCAGCTGCAGGCCGGAGGCTCTGCCCCCGTCCTCTTCCACACAGTCGTCACAAGACTCTTGTTTGAGGAGATCAACGAGGACCTCTTCCAGAAGATCCTGGCTCCCGTGGAGACGGTTTTAGCGGAGGGACACCTACAGAAGGAGGAGGTGGACGAGATCGTGCTGGTTGGAGGTTCCACCAGGATCCCGCGGATCAGGAGCCTGATCAGTCAGTACTTTGGGAAGGAGCCCAACACGTCCGTGGACCCGGACCTGGCCGTGGTGACGGGCGTGGCCATCCAGGCCGGTATCCTGGGCGGCTCCTGGCCTTTGCAAGTGAGCGCCATCGAAATCCCCAACAGGCACCTGCGGAAAACCAACCACAGGTAGGTTCCTCTGGGAGCTTCTGGCTTTGATGGACAGCAGCCCATCGCTCCACGTCCACGGGAGTGAAGACAAAGGGAGTCCTGCTTTTCCTCGTCTGCTGCTGGGACAATGTCCGGAACACGCCCACATTCCTCCTGGAAGGGAAGGTCCCAGCAGAGCTGTGCGGATGCCTGGTTCTCCTGAGAGGACTGCCGGGCAGCCGCCACATCTTATTTAAGACTATTTATTCATCTCAGCTTTAGCTCAGGTGCTCCTCCTTCTTACCTCCAACTTCTGTCTGACCTGCTGACCTGCTCCTGATGACACGCTGGTGCAGCTCCTCTCATCCTCAAGGCCTTGCTCTCGTGTCTTAAGCCCTGGTGGAGTTGGATCTGCTCGGGTGGAGCTGCCTCCTTCCTGTGTGACTCCAGTATTAACAAGGAGCCTTCGCCTGGTAGACAGGTGGACCATGAGGGACCTTTAGATGTTTGAGCACATCCTAACGCTCTGAGGCTGGAGAGTGTCAGAATAAAGTATGAAGTTATTGCCCTTCTCATTCCAACACATCACCCAAGGTCCACATGTGGCCATGGAATGGTTTTACTGGTTTCCAGTTTCATCCCTTTCCTGTAAATACCTTTGTTTCAAACTGGGATTAAAATGCTCTTCACACTTAAAGATGCTCTTGATGTCTTCTTCATCACCACTGACTAATCAACCCAGCAGAGCTGTCTGGCCCCGCCCCCTTCGCCAGCTCCAGCCGTACTGGCCTGTGATTGGTCAGAACACTGCTGTGGTTGGGGAGCGGGTCACTTCACAGGTTCCGTGTGTCGGAGCTTCATGGACAGCAGGAGGTTCTTCACCGTCCTCAGGAAGAGACATGATTGTTCAGATTGCTGGTTCTGGAGCAGGTATGAGGACTTGACCTCCAGCAGGAGCTTGTGTCTGACCTCCTGACATCTTTGGTGGACCTGAATTCAACACACTGAACTCCGTTTCATGGTGGCTTAAATACAGTTTGCTCCTCAGATGCTTCCAGACTCAACGCTTCACTGTCAGTTATGATAAGAAGGAGACGACGTACTGGTGGAGGTACAACATGCAGCGGTGCTGTTGAGGGCCTCGCTGGCTGAGGGTGGAGGCTGAGGGCCGTCTGGAGGTCCTGATGGACCTGCACCTTCTCCAGAGGCTGTCTCAGACAATGGCTGGTGTAGACGCTGCTGGTCTCCAGGAGACATAACAAAGGTAGGTTTTTCCCACCTGAAGAATATAGCCAGAGTCCGCCCGTTTCTCTCTCAGGCCAGCACGGAGTTGCTGATGCGTGCTTTTATCTCCTGTCGTTTAGACTACTGTAATGCCCTGCTCTCTGGTCTTCCCAAAAAGAATATCGCTACTCTTCAGTTACTACAAAACTCAGCTGCGCGGGTGCTGACGAGGACCAGAGGGCGGGAGCACATCACCCCAGTTTGAAAATCGCTGCATTGGCTACCCGTGCGTTTCAGGATCGATTTCAAGGTTCTTTTAATAGTTTTTAAATGTCTTAATGGTCTTGGGCCGACTTATCTATCTGACCTGCTCTTATTCTATCAACCCTCACGGACCCTGAGGTCCTCCGGCACCGGTCTCTTAACTATCCCACACGTAAGCTCTAAAACACACGGGGAAGCGGCCTTCAGTTATTATGGTCCCGACTGTGGAACAGCCTGAACCTCAGGGCCACAGAGACTGTTGAGATCTTTAAAAAGAGGCTCAAGACACACCTTTTTACTCAGGCCTTTGACTAATTCTGCTTATGTAATTATTTGTTTAGTATTTATGTCTTTTATATGTTTTTATGTCCTGTTCTTAACTATTCTTAACCATTCTTAACCCACTTTTACTCTTAATCCCTCAGTTCATAGATATTACACCTTTTATCTCATTTTACTGTTTTAGTCTTCAGTTTTTAGCTCCAGTGTTTCCTCATGGGGGTCTGCCAGGCTGGGGGTGTATCCGGTCTGCTGGGGGGGGGCTGTCCTGTGGACGGCTCTGGCCTGGGGGGCCTGGGGGCTCTGGCCTGGGGGGCCTGGGGGCTCTGGCCTGGGGGCTCTGGCCTGGGGGGCTGGGGGTTCTGGCCTGGGGGGCCTGGGGGCTCTGGCCTGGGGGCCTGGGGGCTCTGGCCTGGGGGGCCTGGGGGCTCTGGCCTGGGGGCCTGGGGGCTCTGGCCTGGGGGCCTGGGGGCTCTGTGCCTTGGTGCGGAGTCTCTTGTCCGCCGGGTCGGGGTGGTTCTCTGTGGCGGTCCCCCCAGGATCATCGTGTCCTCCCTCAGCCTGGTTGGCCCCCCCAAAGGTGGCGTCTCCCTCCCTCGTCTCAGGTCGAGGTGCCCGGCCATGTCTCAGCTTTCTTGTGTGTGTGTGTGTTGAGTGTCTGTCTGTATGTAAGTATGCATGTGTGTGTATCTGTGTCTACGAGTGCGTGTGCTTTTATATTCTATATTTTCATGGCTTATTTATTCTTCTACTTCTATTCTTCTGTGTTTCTTTGTGGATTTTATCATCTGTGAGGCACTTTGCATTACGCGGTGTATGAGAAAGTGCCATATAAATAAATAAAAAGTGAAAGTGAGACTGGTCCCCATGATCCCGTCTGACTTTTCCCCAACCCTCTGGAGGTGTCACATGACCACCTTTGACCTCAGGACCGGCCCCCACAGGGGTCAACCAGTCTGCTACTGGAGGCATACTGGGAATGAGGAAGTGGAAGGTGAGGCCTGGTGGGAGTGGACCTGTCCACCTGGATGAGAAGACCTCCAGAGGGTCCACACGGCTATATTTATTCTCTTATACACTTTTACTTTTGTGCATTATTCCTTTTTGATTTTTCGTTACGATAAACGTTTTCAAGTGAAGATGGTTAAAAGACACAAGTGATCCCGTTTGGAGGGAGAACCCTCTGGAGCGGGGGTGGGAAAACTAGGGCCCGCAGGCCACATACTGCCCGTTAGGCTTTTCAATACGGCCCGCATAAAAGGAACATCTCAAAATACACTTTGCCGTCGCGCCACACCACCGTATCATTAAACAAATAAAGGCAATGTCGTAATCGTCATTCTCGTTGTCATGGCAACCTATAGACGACACAATACAACGTCCACTACAGAGACGGTCCTCAGTGTAAATCTGTTAATAAATCGGGTTGTACATGTATGTTCTTACTGTGCTGTGAGGTTTACACACACGATGCTTTAGTAGGTCCGGCCCAAACACTCAAACACTCCTGGACCCCCTCTGTCACTTTAGAACCCACTGTGGCCCCCCAGTCAAAAGGTTTGACCACCCCTGGTCTGGAGCGTTGGGCCTTGTGGACCGATGTGGACCAGCTCAGATGTGGACCAGCTCTGATGTGGACCAGCTCAGATGTGGACCAGCTCAGATGTGGACCAGCTCAGATGTGGACCAGCTCTGATGTGGACCAGCTCAGATGTGGACCAGCTCTGATGTGGACCAGCTCAGATGTGGACCAGCTCAGATGTGGACCAGCTCTGATGTGGACCAGCTCAGATGTGGACCAGCTCTGATGTGGACCAGCTCAGATGTGGACCAGCTCAGATGTGGACCAGCTCTGATGTGGACCAGCTCAGATGTGGACCAGCTCTGATGTGGACCAGCTCTGATGTGGACCAGCTCAGATGTGGACCAGCTCAGATGTGGACCAGCTCTGATGTGGACCAGCTCTGATGTGGACCAGCTCTGATGTGGACCAGCTCTGATGTGGACCAGCTCTGATGTGAAGCTCCTCCACCCTGAAGACCTGAAGACCCTGAACCTCCTCCAGCAGCATGGCTGGTTCCTCTTGAGGACCAGGACCAGAGAGGTGTTAAGGGGGGGGTGGGGGGGGTAGAGGTGTTAAGGAGGGGGTGGGGGGTAGAGTTGTTAAGGGGGGTAGGGGGGTAAAGGTGTTTAAGGGGGGTAGAGGCATTAAGGGGGGTAGGGGGTAGAGGCGTTAAGGGGGGTAGAGGTGTTAAGGGGGGTAGGGGGTAGAGGCATTAAGGGGGGGTAGGGGGTAGAGGCGTTAAGGGGGGTGGGGGGGTAGAGGCATTAAAGGGGGGTGGGGGGTAGAGGTGTTAAGGGGGGTAGAGGTGTTAAGGGGGGTAGGGGGTGGAGGCGTTAAGGGGGGGGGGGGTAGAGGCGTTAAGGGGAGGTAGAGGTGTTAAGGGGGGTAGGGGGTAGAGGCATTAAGGGGAGGTAGAGGTGCTAAGGGGGGGTAGGGGGGTAGAGGTGTTAAGGGGGGTTAGGGGGTAGAGGCGTTAAGAGGGGGTAGAGGCGTTAAGGGGGGTAGGGGGTAGAGGCGTTAAGGGGAGGTAGAGGTGTTAAGGGGGGGGTAGGGGGTAGAGGCGTTAAGGGGGGTAGGGGGTAGAGGCGTTAAGGGGAGGTAGAGGTGTTAAGGGGGGTAGAGGTGTTAAGGGGGGGTAGGGGGTAAAGGCGTTAAGGGGGGGTAGGGGGAGGTAGAGGCGTTAAGGGGAGGTAGAGGTGTTAAGGGGGGTAGGGGGTAGAGGTGTTAAGGGGGTAGAGGCGTTAAGGGGGGTAGAGGTGTTAAGGGGGTAGGGGGGGTAAAGGCGTTAAGGGGGGTAGGGGGTAGAGGCGTTAAGGGGAGGTAGAGGTGTTAAGGGGGGTAGGGGGTAGAGGTGTTAAGGGGGGTAGAGGCGTTAAGGGGGGTAGAGGTGTTAAGGGGGGGTAGGGGGTAAAGGCGTTAAGGGGGGGGTAGGGGAGGTAGAGGCGTTAAGGGGAGGTAGAGGTGTTAAGGGGGGGTAGGGGGGTAGAGGTGTTAAGGGGGGTAGGGGGGTAGAGGTGTTAAGGGGGGTAGGGGGTAGAGGCGTTAAGGGGGTAGGGGGTAGGGGTGTTAAGGGGGGGGAGGGGGGTAGAGGTGTTAAGGGGAGGTAGAGGTGTTAAGGGGGGTAGGGGGAGGTAGAGGCGTTAAGGGGGGTAGGGGGTAGGGGTAAAGGTGTTAAGGGGGGGGTAAAGGTGTTAAGGGGGGTAGGGGGGTAGAGGTGTTAAGGGGAGGTAGGGGGGGTAGAGGTGTTAAGGGGGTTAGGGGGTAGAGGCTTTAAGGGGGTGGGGGGTAGAGGTGTTAAGGGGGTTAGGGGGGTAGAGGCTTTAAGGGGGGGTAGGGGGTAGAGGTGTTAAGGGGGGGTAGGGGGTAGAGGCGTTAAGGGGGTGGGGGGTAGAGGCATTAAAGGGGGGTAGGGGGTAGAGGTGTTAAGGGGGTAGAGGCGTTAAGGGGGGTAGAGGTGTTAAGGGGGGTAGGGGGTGGAGGCGTTAAGGGGGGTGGGGGGGTAGAGGCGTTAAGGGGAGGTAGAGGTGTTAAGGGGGGTAGGGGGTAGAGGCGTTAAGGGGAGGTAGAGGTGTTAAGGGGGTGGGGGGTAGAGGTGTTAAGGGGGGGTTAGGGGGTAGAGGCGTTAAGGGGGTAGGGGGTAGAGGCGTTAAGGGGAGGTAGAGGTGTTAAGGGGGGGGTAGGGGGTAAAGGCGTTAAGGGGGGGTAGGGGGTAGAGGCGTTAAGGGGAGGTAGAGGCGTTAAGGGGGGGGTAGGGGGGTAGAGGCGTTAAGGGGAGGTAGGGGGTAGAGGCGTTAAGGGGAGGTAGAGGTGTTAAGGGGGGGTAGGGGGGTAGAGGTGTTAAGGGGGGGTAGAGGCGTTAAGGGGGGGTAGAGGTGTTAAGGGGGGGTAGGGGGGGTAAAGGCGTTGAGGGGGGGTAGGGGGATAGAGGCGTTAAGGGGAGGTAGAGGTGTTAAGGGGGGGTAGGGGGGTAGAGGTGTTAAGGGGGGGTAGAGGCGTTAAGGGGGGGTAGAGGTGTTAAGGGGGGGTAGGGGGTAGAGGTGTTAAGGGGGGGTTAGGGGGTAGAGGCGTTAAGGGGGGTAGGGGGTAGAGGTGTTAAGGGGGGTAGGGGGTAGAGGTGTTAAGGGGGGTAGGGGGTAGAGGTGTTAAGGGGGTAGGGGGTAGAGGTGTTAAGGGGGGGGTAGGGGGTAGAGGTGTTAAGGGGGGGTAGGGGGGTAGAGGTGTTAAGGGGAGGTAGAGGTGTTAAGGGGGGTTAGGGGGGTAGAGGCGTTAAGGGGGGGGTAGGGGGGTAGAGGCGTTAAGGGGAGGTAGAGGCGTTAAGGGGGGTAGGGGGGGTAGAGGTGTTAAGGGGGGTAGGGGGTTAAGGAGGGGTAGGGGGGTTAAGGGGAGGTAGAGGTGTTAAGGGGGGGGTTAGGGGGGTAGAGGCGTTAAGGGGGGGGTAGGGGGGTAGAGGCGTTAAGGGGGGGTGCCTGTGAGACTGAAAGACGCTGTTTGCAAACAGGTCATGTCCCCACTCTCTAATCCCCCCCTTTGTTCCTCGGACCATCTGCTCCTGTTGTGGTCTGTTGGTGTCACCTCTAAAGTGCTCCGTGTCCTCTCGGCCCCGCCTCCTCTTGGTTCCGCTCAGAACTTTGAGGGTTCGTGATGACGTCACCGTCCCAGTAAGGAGTCCGGTTCGGTGCTGGGAGCAGCGGGACTGCGGAAGCTCGGAGCGGCTGTCATGTTCCCAGCGGCGGCCTGGAGCCGGAGCGAGGATGAAAACGCGGATTCCGGGGCGGAGACGGAGTGAGTGACGGTTAGCTCCGGGGCTAGCCGAGGCTAGCCCGTAGACACGAGAAAAGGTCAGATAAAGCTGCCTTCACCTGACCTTTATCTGACCTTTACGTGACCTTTACCTGACCCCCACCCGCCTCTCACCTGTCCGGAGGACCTCACGTCCTCTTTCTGACTGGTCCTCACCTGAACTTTTAGAAAAGCCCTTTATGGTTTGGTAGCGTTGGCTGGGTTGCCATGGTTACCCAGGGAAGCAGGACCTCTCACCACCACCAGATGGAGACAAACATCTGTCTATCACCACCAGATGGAGACAGATGTTTGTCTCCAGCACCACCAGATGGAGACAAACATCTGTCTATCACCACCAGATGAGACAAACATCTGTCTATCACCACCAGATGGAGACAAACATCTGTCTATCACCACCAGATGAGACAAACATCTGTCTATCACCACTAGATGGAGACAGATGTTTGTGTCCTCCAGATGGAGACAGATGTTTGTCTCCAGCACCACCAGATGGAGACAAACATCTGTCTATCACCACCAGATGGAGACAAACATCTGTCTATCACCACCAGATGAGACAAACATCTGTCTATCACCACCAGATGAGACACACATCTGTCTATCACCACCAGGTGGAGACAGATGTTTGTGTCCTCCAGATGGAGACAGATGTTTGTCTCCAGCTCCACCAGATGAGACAAACATCTGTCTATCACCACCAGATGAGACACACATCTGTCTATCACCACCAGATGGAGACAAACATCTGTCTATCACCACCAGGTGGAGACAGATGTTTGTCTCCAGCACCACCAGATGGAGACAAACATCTGTCTATCACCACCAGATGGAGACAGATGTTTGTCTATCACCACCAGATGGAGACAAACATCTGTCTATCACCACCAGATGAGACAAACATCTGTCTATCACCACCAGATGAGACAAACATCTGTCTATCACCACCAGATGGAGACAAACATCTGTCTATCACCACCAGATGGAGACAAACATCTGTCTATCACCACCAGATGAGACAAACATCTGTCTATCACCACCAGATGAGACAAACATCTGTCTATCACCACCAGATGGAGACAAACATCTGTCTATCACCACCAGATGGAGACAAACATCTGTCTATCACCACCAGATGGAGACAAACATCTGTCTATCACCACCAGATGAGACAAACATCTGTCTATCACCACCAGATGAGACACATCTGTCTATCACCACCAGGTGGAGACAGATGTTTGTGTCCTCCAGAGGGAGACAGATGTTTGTGTCCTGTTCCAGTGACCTTCTGCTTCTGTGTGTTCAGGTCTGACAGCAGCAGGATGTCGTCGTCTGGCTGTGAGTTCATCATTAGGAGGACCGTCCTTTACTACTGGAGCCTTGAGAGTCTAATCTATCACTAATCTATCAGTAATCTATCAATAATCTATCAATAATCTATCAATAATCTATCACTAATCTATCAGTAATCTATCAATAATCGATCACTAATCTATCAATAATCTATCACTAATCTATCATTAATCTACCACTACTCTATCAATAATCTATCACTACTCTATCACTAATCTATCACTAATCTATCACTACTCTATCACTAATCTATCACTATATCACTACTCTATCAATAATCTATCACTACTCTATCACTAATCTATCACTACTCTATCACTAATCTATCAGTAATCTATCACTACTCTATCACTAATCTATCACTACTCTATCACTAATCTATCACTACTCTATCACTAATCTATCAGTAATCTATCACTAATCTATCACTAATCTATCACTAATCTATCACTACTCTATCACTAATCTATCACTATATCACTACTCTATCAATAATCTATCACTACTCTATCACTAATCTATCAGTAATCTATCAATAATCTATCATTAATCTATCACTACTCTATCACTAATCTATCATTAATCTATCATTAATCTATCACTAATCTATCACTACTCTATCAGTAATCTATCACTAATCTATCAATAATCTATCATTAATCTGTCACTACTCTATCACTAATCTATCACTAATCTATCATTAATCTATCACTACTCTATCACTAATCTATCACTACTCTATCACTAATCTATCACTACTCTATCAGTAATCTATCACTACTCTATCACTACTATATCACTAATCTATCAGTAATCTATCACTACTCTATCACTAATCTATCACTACTCTATCACTAATCTATCAGTAATCTATCAGTAATCTATCACTACTCTATCACTAATCTATCACTATATCACTACTCTATCAGTAATCTATCAATAATCTATCACTACTCTATCACTAATCTATCACTAATCTATCATTAATCTATCACTAATCTATCATTAATCTATCACTAATCTATCCCTACTATCAGTAATCTATCACCAATCTATCAGTAATCTATCACTACTCTATCACTAATCTATCACTACTCTATCACTAATCTATCAGTAATCTATCACTACTCTATCACTAATCTATCTGTAATCTATCAGTAATCTATCACTACTCTATCAATAATCTATCACTACTCTATCAATAATCTATCACTACTCTATCACTAATCTATCTGTAATCTCTCAGTAATCTATCAATAATCTATCATTAATCTATCACTACTCTATCACTAATCTATCAGTAATCTATCACTAATCTATCAGTAATCTATCACTACTCTATCACTAATATATCTGTAATCTATCAGTAATTTATCACTACTCTATCAATAATCTATCACTACTCTATCAATAATCTATCAGTAATCTATCAATAATCTATCAGTAATCTATCACTACTCTATCACTAATCTATCACTATATCACTACTCTATCACTAATCTATCAGTAATCTATCTCTACTCTATCACTAATCTATCACTACTCTATCACTAATCTATCAGTCATCTATCACTACTCTATCACTATATCACTACTCTATCAATAATCTATCACTACTCTATCACTAATCTATCACTACTCTATCACTAATCTATCACTACTCTATCACTACTCTATCACTAATCTATCACTAATCTATCACTATATCACTACTCTATCAATAATCTATCACTAATCTATCACTATATCACTACTCTATCAATAATCTATCACTACTCTATCACTAATCTATCAGTAATCTATCAATAATCTATCATTAATCTATCACTACTCTATCACTAATCTATCACTAATCTATCATTAATCTATCACTAATCTATCATTAATCTATCACTAATCTATCACTACTCTATCAGTAATCTATCAATAATCTATCACTAATCTATCACTAATCTATCATTAATCTATCACTACTCTATCACTAATCTATCACTACTCTATCACTACTCTATCACTAATCTATCAGTAATCTATCACTACTCTATCAATAATCTATCACTACTCTATCACTAATCTATCAGTAATATATCACTACTCTATCACTAATCTATCACTACTCTATCACTAATCTATCAGTAATCTATCACTACTCTATCACTAATCTATCACTACTCTATCACTAATCTATCAGTAATCTATCACTACTCTATCACTAATCTATCACTACTCTATCACTAATCTATCAGTAATCTATCAGTAATCTATCAGTAATCTATCACTACTCTATCACTAATCTATCACTATATCACTACTCTATCAATAATCTATCACTACTCTATCAGTAATCTATCAATAATCTATCATTAATCTATCACTACTCTATCATTAATCTATCACTAATCTATCCCTACTCTATCACTAATCAATCACTAATCTATCACCAATCTATCACTACTCTATCACTAATCTATCACTACTCTATCACTAATCTATCAGTAATCTATCAGTAATCTATCACTACTCTATCACTAATCTATCTGTAATCTATCAGTAATCTATCAATAATCTATCACTACTCTATCAATAATCTATCACTACTCTATCACTAATCTATCTGTAATCTATCACTACTCTCACTAATCTATCAGTAATCTATCACTACTCTCAGTAATCTATCAGTAATCTATCACTACTCTCACTAATCTATCAGTAATCTATCGGTCCATCAATAATGAGCCTATCGTCGATGTGTTTGCTCTCAGCTGAGCTGATGACCAGCAGACAGCCTCCTCCTCCTCAGGTGGACCTTCACCTGCTGGCCGACCCCGGGGCGTCCCTGTCCGTCCAGCGTGCTCTGGCCCGTCTCACCAGCTGGCTCTACCCGAGCCTGGACGTGTTCCACGTGTCAGAGAGGGCGTGGGCCCTCAGAGGCCCCGCCCACGCCGGCCCCCCCGCAGGTACGGCTGCTGCTGCTGCTTGTGTGCCCCCCCTGACGCTGCTCCTCCTAGGCTGCCCCTCCCTGGCCATCACCTGCTTCCTCCACGAGGCGTACGGCGAGGAGCGCATCCTGCGCGTGCTGGACCACTTCCAGCGCCCGCCGTGGCGCTACCACCACACCGAGGGCTGGGGCGGGGCCCCCGGGGCCCCCGGGCCCCCCGCCGCCCTGCTGCGGCCCTACCTGCTGCCCAGGGACTTCTACAGCCTGGGGGGGGGGATGCCGGTGTGGGCCGTGCGGCCGGTGCACTGCGGGGCCGAGATCCTGCGGCTGACGCTCCACAGCAGCTCGGACAACTACGAGGACGCCGTCCACTTCTACCAGACGGTGCTGCGGCGGCGGGCGGAGCAGCAGAAGGCGGGCTTCTGCTGGTTCACCCTGCACTCTGGTAGGGCCCTCGGGGGGGGCGGGGCCAGGGTCCCCTCATACGCCTGGTGTCCCCACAGAGCCGGGGCTGAGCCTGCAGCTGGCGCTGAAGCAGCTGGCGCCGGGGCTGCGCGTGCAGCCCTGCAGCTCGGCGCTGCTGCAGTTCAGCGTGGACGACATCGGCCAGCTGGTGGCGCTGCTGCCCCACCCCTGCAGCCCCATCAGCAGCACGCGCTGGCACACCGAGGACCTGGACGGCAACAAGGTCCTGTTCCAGGTCAGAGGTCAGGAGGGTGGATGGGGGCTGGGCCAGGATGGTCCTGGACCAGGAAGGTCCTGGACCAGGAAGGTCCTGGCCCAGGATGGTCCTGGACCAGGACCCGAGGATCCGCCCATGTGGGCGTGTCTTCCTGCCAGATCTCCTGTGACATGTTTCAGTGTTCCTGGTCCTGTCCAGGAGCTCTGGGAGGTGCTGGCCCCCCAGAGTGGACCCCCCCCAGGGTTGACCCCCCCCCGGGTGAACCCCCCAAGGTTGACTCCCCCCCAGGTGAACCTCCCCTCAGGGTTGACTCCCCCCCCCAGGGTTGACTCCCCCCAGGTGAACCCCCCCCAAGGTTGACTCCCCCAGGGTTGACCCCCCTCAGGGTTGACCCCCAGGGCTGACTCCCCCAGGTGAACCCCCCATGGTTGACTCCCCCCAGGGTTGACCCCCCATGGTTGACTCCCCCAGGTGAACCCCCCAGGGTTGACCCCCTCAGGGTTGACCCCCCAGGGTTGACTCCCCCAGGTGAACCCCCCATGGTTGACTCCCCCAGGGTTGGCCCCCATGGTTGACTCCCCCAGGTGAACCCCCCAGGGTTGACTCCCCCAGGGTTGACTCCCCCAGGTGAACCCCCTCAGGGTTGACCCCCCTCAGGGTTGACCCCCCAGGGTTGACCCCTGTGTGTGAAGCATCAGGTGTGCTGGAGGTGCCTGGCTGCCCCCTAACCCCGGTGCTTCCCCTCATGGTTGACTCCCCCAGGGTTGACCCCCCATGGTTGACTCCCCCCAGGTGAACCCCCCCAGGGTTGACTCCCCCCCAGGGTTGACTCCCCCAGGTGAACCCCCCAAGGTTGACTCCCCCCAGGGTTGACCCCCCCTCAGGGTTGACCCCCCAGGGTTGACTCCCCCAGGTGAACCCCCCATGGTTGACTCCCCCAGGGTTGACCCCCCAGGTTGACTCCCCCAGGTGAACCCCCCATGGTTGACTCCCCCCCAGGGTTGACCCCCCATGGTTGACTCCCCCCAGGTGAACCCCCCAGGGTTGACTCCCCCCAGGGTTGACTCCCCCCAGGTGAACCCCCCTCAGGGTTGACCCCCCTCAGGGTTGACCCCCCCCAGGGTTGACCCCTGTGTGTGAAGCATCAGGTGTGCTGGAGGTGCCTGGCTGCCCCCTAACCCCGGTGCTTCCCCCTCATGGTTGACTCCCCCCAGGGTTGCCCCCATGGTTGACTCCCCCAGGTGAACCCCCCCCAGGGTTGACTCCCCCAGGGTTGACTCCCCCAGGTGAACCCCCCCCAAGGTTGACTCCCCCAGGGTTGACCCCCCTCAGGGTTGACCCCCCAGGGTTGACTCCCCCCAGGTGAACCCCCCATGGTTGACTCCCCCCAGGGTTGACCCCCCATGGTTGACTCCCCCAGGTGAACCCCCCCAGGGTTGACCCCCCCTCAGGGTTGACCCCCCCAGGGTTGACTCCCCCCAGGTGAACCCCCCCATGGTTGACTCCCCCAGGGTTGACCCCCCCATGGTTGACTCCCCCAGGTGAACCCCCCAGGGTTGACTCCCCCCAGGGTTGACTCCCCCAGGTGAACCCCCCCCTCAGGGTTGACCCCCCTCAGGGTTGACCCCCCCAGGGTTGACCCCTGTGTGTGAAGCATCAGGTGTGCTGGAGGTGCCTGGCTGCCCCCTAACCCCGGTGCTTCCCCCTCATGGTTGACTCCCCCCCAGGGTTGACCCCCCATGGTTGACTCCCCCCAGGTGAACCCCCCCAGGG
>CAJVRN010000122.1:467500-477500 GCA_911728415.1 Lagocephalus sceleratus
GAGGGTAGACTGGGCCAGAGGGGGTACCAACTGGGCCAGAGGAGGGTAGACTGGGCCAGAGGGGACCAACTGGGCCAGAGGAGGGTAGACTGGGCCAGAGGGGGGTAGACTGGGCCAGAGGAGGGTAGACTGGACCAGAGGGGGGTAGACTGGACCAGAGGAGGGTAGACTGGGCCAGAGGGGACCAACTGGGCCAGAGGAGGGTAGACTGGGCCAGAGGGGGGTAGACTGGGCCAGAGGAGGGTAGACTGGGCCAGAGGGGGATATAGACTGGACCAGAGGGGACCAACTGGGCCAGAGGAGGGTAGACTGGGCCAGAGGAGGGTAGACTGGGCCAGAGGGGATATAGACTGGACCAGAGGGGACCAACTGGACCAGAGGAGGGTAGACTGGGCCAGAGGGGACCAACTGGGCCAGAGGAGGGTAGACTGGACCAGAGGGGGGGTAGACTGGACCAGAGGAGGGTAGACTGGGCCAGAGGGGACCAACTGGGCCAGAGGGGGGTAGACTGGACCAGAGGGGGGTAGACTGGACCAGAGGAGGGTAGACTGGGCCAGAGGGGACCAACTGGGCCAGAGGAGGGTAGACTGGGCCAGAGGGGGTAGACTGGGCCAGAGGAGGGTAGACTGGGCCAGAGGGGACCAACTGGGCCAGAGCAGGGTAGACTGGGCCAGAGGGGACCAACTGGACCAGAGGGGGGTAGACTGGACCAGAGGAGGGTAGACTGGGCCAGAGGGGACCAACTGGGCCAGAGGAGGGTAGACTGGGCCAGAGGGGGGTAGACTGGGCCAGAGGAGGGTAGACTGGGCCAGAGGGGACCAACTGGGCCAGAGGAGGGTAGACTGGGCCAGAGGGGACCAACTGGGCAAGAGGCGGGTAGACTGGACCAGAGGAGGGTAGACTGGACCAGAGGAGGGTAGACTGGACCAGAGGGGGGTAGACTGGACCAGAGGAGGGTAGACTGGGCCAGAGGGGACCAACTGGGCCAGAGGAGGGTAGACTGGGCCAGAGGGCGATAGACTGGGCCAGAGGAGGGTAGACTGGGCCAGAGGGGGGTAGACTGGGCCAGAGGAGGGTAGACTGGGCCAGAGGAGAGTAGACTGGGCCAGAGGGGATATAGACTGGACCAGAGGGGACCAACTGGGCCAGAGGAGGGTAGACTGGGCCAGAGGGGACCAACTGGGCCAGAGGAGGGTAGACTGGACCAGAGGGGGGTAGACTGGACCAGAGGAGGGTAGACTGGGCCAGAGGGGACCAACTGGGCCAGAGGGGACCAACTGGGCCAGAGGGGGGTAGACTGGACCAGAGGGGGGTAGACTGGACCAGAGGAGGGTAGACTGGGCCAGAGGGGACCAACTGGCCCAGAGGAGGGTAGACTGGGCCAGAGGAGGGTAGACTGTGCTAGAGGGGACCAACTGGGCCAGAGGGGGGTAGACTGGAGCAGAGGGGACCAACTGGGCCAGAGGGGGGTAGACTGGACCAGAGGAGGGTAGACTGGGCCAGAGGGGACCAACTGGGCCAGAGGGGGGTAGAGTGGGCCAGAGGAGGTTAGACTGGGCCAGAGGAGGGTAGACTGGACCAGAGGAGGGTAGACTGGGCCAGAGGGGGGTAGACTGGGCCAGAGGAGGGTAGACTGGGCCAGAGGGGACCAACTGGGCCAGAGGAGGGTAGACTGGACCAGAGGGGACCAACTGGGCCAGAGGGGGGTAGACTGGGCCAGAGGAGGGTAGACTGGACCAGAGGAGGGTAGACTGGGCCAGAGGGGACCAACTGGGCCAGATTGTGCATATCTGTGTGTCTGTGTGTGTGTGTATATATCTGTGTGTCTCTGTATATCTGTGTGTATTTGCGTGTGTGCTTGCATATATCTGTGTGTCTCAATGTGTCTCTGTATTGATGTGTGTATTTGTGTGTCTCTCTGTATTTGTGTCTCTGTGAGTATTTGTATGTTTCTGTGTATTTGTGTGTCTGTGTATTTGTGTGTCTGTGTGTATTTGTGTGTCTGTGTGTATCTCTGTCTGTTTCTGTGTATTTGTGTATCTCTGTGTGTGTTTGTGTGTCTCAGTCTGTATCTGTATGTCCATGTGTGTGTTTGTGTGTCTCTGTGTGTCGTGTGTGATGATGATGGGTCCTTCAGCAGATATTAAACTCGTCCCTGCAGCTCGCTGAGCTCATCTTCAAGTTTGAACTGATCAGCAGACGCGCAGCATTCCTGCAGCATTCCTGCAGCGCTGCCTCCACTTGCAGCTCCGCATCAGCACGGGCGCTCAGGCGCACACATGAAACACCACGTGGAAGCATGAGAGCAGAAATCCTGCTGGACCGTCGATAACAACGTGATGCTGCTGATCAGCAGATGTTCCGCTCTTCTCCATCAGGGTTCTGCTGCTGAGGCCCGGAGGGACCAGAACCTTCAGCTCAGCCAGGGGAACCCAACCGTCAGCCTCTGTCGGGGGGGGCGCTTGGGTCGGGGGTCGTCGGGAGGGTCAGGGTCAGGATGGGTAACGTCTTCTGTCCACAGAGGTCTTCACAGAGATAGAAGGACAGGTGTGTGTGTCGCTCACCATAAAGCTGCTGAACCGCCACCACGTCGTCCCAGCTGAGCACCAGGCTGCGGCCCAGCTTCCTGTAGTACGGAGACATGAGGGCGTGGCGGACGGGCGAGTGCTGCAGTCCCAGAGTGTGGCCGATCTCGTGAGCCGCCACCATGAACAAGTTGTGGCCCTTGAACCCGTTGAGGGTCCACCGCTCTGCTCGGTCAAAGTGGGCCTCGCCCCGCCGAGGGAGGAAGGCGTGAGCCAGAGTTCCTCCTGAGGATCAAGAGCTGAATGATGGACAACCTGGGACTTCTGCCTCAACCACAGCTACTGCACCAACCAGTCAGCCAACCAATCTATCAATTCCTCAATCAACCAAACAGTCAACCAACCAATCAACCAGTCAATCGATCAATCAATTATTCAATCAACCAATCATTCAATCACACTCTGCCTCTCAGACAGGTAATGGTTACACTGGTGCTGTACTGGTGGGGATGGAGGCTGTTTCTACCTGGACCATCAAAGGCGTTCCCAGTGCCGTCATTGTGGTCTCCCTCATAAAATGCCAGCCGGATGTCTGCAGGACCGTCGGTGGCCTCGTGGAACACCAGGTCAGACACGTTACTCCACAGCTGGAAGGCAGTGTGCACCGCCACACGCACGGAGCTCAGCGGCAGGTGACGCGGCCAGTTTATTAACTGGTAGGTCAGGTGATGCTTGTACCACTTCCTGTCTGGGGAAGGTTGATTCAGAGTGCAGGTATGGAGAGTTGCAACAAAATAAGTTAATAAAACACAAAAAAAGAGAACAATGATGTGATATTTTCTGGATGGTAGGGACAGAGTTCAGGGCCAGGGGGTAGGGCTAGAGGTCAGGGGTTAGGTCAGGATAGGGGTCAGGCTTATGGGACAGGGATAAGGTTCAGGGTAGGGGTTAGGGTAATTGTGTATGTACAGTGAATTTTGGTGAAGCTTAATGGCACCCTGAGGAAAAGGAGCATATCTGGATATCTAGAGCTATTACTCAGACTATGGTGCGTTGCAAAGGCATCTTCTTGCTTAGCTTTCGCCAGGATGGAGAAGCTTCAGTATTTCTCTCACTGTTCCAAAGGTTTTCCCGCAAAGGTTCAGATGAGGGAACACATAGTAACCGTGAAGTACATCCAGAATGAGGTCACAAGAACTTCGTATAATGAAGCATCAACGCTCCTAATGCTAATGGAAATATGTGTTCCTAAGTTAAAGGGTTACCAAAATCACATGTTGTTTAAAATCTGGAAGCCTAATTGGTCTTTTCTCTGTGCGCAGATGAAGAACATACTTCATATCTATAGAACACAACTTTGCTTCCCAGACAGAACGAGCCGTCTCTGAGGAAGACAGTGAATCGAGGGAGTCAGATATACAAACATTCCCCGACTTCCCTTATGGAAGTAATTACCACGACTCCCACTATAGCTGCAGACTGGGAGGCCAACTTTATCAGATCCATGAGGAAATGTTTGAGATTGTCTGATAGGAGCCTGAGCAGAGCTTTGGGTTGTACCTGCTATGAGCTTCAGGGTGTCTGGTACATGTGCCGCACACTCACAAACACTAATCTGCTTATTTTTGTTTCATCTGAACCTTTAGAAAGCTTTACATTTCACGGGTCCCCCATTAATACTGGTCATAGTCAAGCGCTTTTCACGCACTTTCAAGGACCATTTTCAAAAATTTCCAACACTATATTGCTGTAAAATACAGGAAATTACTTTTTTTCACTTTGTATCATAATGATATATTTTGTTTTACACTACAAACATTTGAAATTATGCTTCATGATTGCAAAAAGGTTAGAAATTTGAGAGCATAAATTGATCCAGGAAACGGGAAGACGCCTTTTTTTTTGTTTTTCAAATACTTTCCAGACCTTTTAAACACAACAATAAAATTCAAGCATTTTCAAGGATTTCAAGCACCCATGGGATCGCTGGTATTTGTATTTAATATGCAACAGTGATGGCTTATCCTTGGAAACCCTTGATGAAAGAAGATTCAAGGAAGGTTTCAAGGTGGTGTGACACCAACACAGGCAATGCAAAACTACCCAATTAGTGGAATTGTAAAGTATTTGTGAATAAACATTAGTACCAAGTGAACATATTATCAAGGTGAAGTTTGTTCTGCCTGTGAGGGGGTTAGACTGCGAGAATCTCCACACTGAAATGTTTCCAGTAACTATGACAATTTGTGTGACCGTTACTTTGTTGCTCATAAAAGAAATGATGGAATGATGTATTGGTAGAGTAAATTTAATCCCACATGTTTGAATATTTCAAAGGTGTCAGATCAACTGACCCCAAAAACAATCCCTTCATCTCAGCTCTGAGGAGGAAACAGGCTGGTCTGCTGAGGGACCAGAAGAGTGTAGGCTGGAATCTGACAGAACATTCCAAGGACAAGAACCAGAGAGGAAGAACCAGAGAGGACCACAAAGGAAGAACCAGAGAAGAAGAACCAGAGAGGAAGAACCAGAGAAGAAGAACCAGAGAGGAAGAGCCAGGGAGGAAGAACCAGAGAGGAAGAACCAGACATGAAGAACCAGAGAGGAAGAACCAGAAAGGAAGAACCTGAGAAGAACCGGGGGGGCAGAACTTGCCTGCAGCTCAACAACTAGGATCAGCTCAGGTTTGGAGCCTGCATCAGCTTAGATGATCAACCACCTTCATCACTGTTGAATATGTGTAGCCACCAGGGCCTCAAGAGGCGAGCTGACAGTACCTCGGGTGGGGGAGCGGGCCCTGCGGTGTTGAGGTCCACCCTTTGAGGTGAAGATGGCGGTCACCCTCCTGGCCCAGTTCTTCTGGCTGCCCTGGTCGGACACCCCACAGCGAGGCTCGGACATCTGCCTCAGGGTGGCGCTGTCCAGCCGTCCTGTGATGGGGAGTCTGGAGACCTTCTGGAAGTGTCTGCAGGACAGTCAGACCCAGCAGGGACATCACCTTCTGGGGCTGGAGCCCATGACCATCCAGGTCACATCACAACTGCTACCTTCAGCACAAGAGCTGAGGTCTGCACCAGCACAGAGTCGCCCACCTCAGCTCACCACAGCTCCTCCAGCTACTCTTACTGGGACTGCTGCTGCTGGCCCAGTTTCTCCTGCTGCTGCTGACATCAGTGACGAAGAGGCTCGTTTCTAGCCTCACTGGGGCCAATGGTTCCCTCATCAGAGGTCCACAATCAGAGGTTCACCATCAGAGGTTCCCTCATCAGAGGTTCCCTCATCAGAGGTTCACCATCAGAGGTTCACCACCAGAGGTTCCCTCATCAGAGGTTCACCATCAGAGGTTCCCTCATCAGAGGTTCACCATCAGAGGTTCACCATCAGAGGTTCACCACCAGAGGTTCCCTCAGCAGAGGTTCACCATCAGAGGTTCACCATCAGAGGTTCCCTCATCAGAGGTTCACCATCAGAGGTTCCCTCAGCAGAGGTTCACCATCAGAGGTTCCCTCATCAGAGGTTCAACATCAGAGGTTCACCATCAGAGGTTCCCTCAGCAGAGGTTCACCATCAGAGGTTCACCATCAGAGGTTCCCTCAGCAGAGGTTCACCATCAGAGGTTCCCTCATCAGAGGTTCACCACCAGAGGTTCCCTCAGCAGAGGTTCACCATCAGAGGTTCACCATCAGAGGTTCCCTCATCAGAGGTTCACCATCAGAGGTTCCCTCAGCAGAGGTTCACCATCAGAGGTTCCCTCATCAGAGGTTCAACATCAGAGGTTCACCATCAGAGGTTCCCTCAGCAGAGGTTCACCATCAGAGGTTCACCATCAGAGGTTCCCTCAGCAGAGGTTCACCATCAGAGGTTCCCTCATCAGAGGTTCACCATCAGAGGTTCCCTCAGCAGAGGTTCACCATCAGAGGTTCCCTCATCAGAGGTTCACCATCAGAGGTTCCCTCATCAGAGGTTCACCATCAGAGGTTCCCTCATCAGAGGTTCACCATCAGAGGTTCCCTCATCAGAGGTTCACCACCAGAGGTCCACAATCAGAGGTTCCCTCATCAGAGGTTCAGCACCAGAGGTCCACAATCAGAGGTTCACCACCAGAGGTTCCCTCAGCAGAGGTTCACCACCCGAGGTTCCCTCATCAGAGGTTCACCATCAGAGGTCCACAATCAGAGGTTCCCTCAGCAGAGGTTCACCACCCGAGGTTCCCTCATCAGAAGTTCACCATCAGAGGTCCACAATCAGAGGTTCCCTCAGCAGAGGTTCACCACCAGAGGTCCACAATCAGAGGTTCCCTCATCAGAGGTTCACCACCAGAGGTCCACAATCAGAGGTTCACCATCAGAGGTTCCCTCATCAGAGGTTCACCATCAGAGATCCACAATCAGAGGTTCACCATCAGAGGTTCACCATCAGAGGTTCCCTCAGCAGAGGTTCACCATCAGAGGTTCACCATCAGAGCTTCACCACCAGAGGTTCCCTCAGCAGAGGTTCACCATCAGAGTTTCACCATCAGAGGTTCACCATCAGAGGTTCACCATCAGAGGTTCACCATCAGAGGTCCACCATCAGAGGTCCACAATCAGAGGTTCACCATCAGAGGTTCACCATCAGAGGTTCCCTCAGCAGAGGTTCACCATCAGAGGTTCACCATCAGAGGTTCACCATCAGAGGTTCCCTCAGCAGAGGTTCACCATCAGAGGTTCCCTCAGCAGAGGTTCACCATCAGAGGTTCACCATCAGAGGTTCACCATCAGAGGTTCCCTCATCAGAGGTTCACCATCAGAGGTTCACTATCAGAGGTTCACCATCAGAGGTTCACCATCAGAGGTTCCCTCAGCAGAGGTTCACCATCAGAGGTTCACCATCAGAGCTTCACCACCAGAGGTTCCCTCAGCAGAGGTTCACCATCAGAGTTTCACCATCAGAGGTTCCCTCAGCAGAGGTTCACCATCAGAGGTTCCCTCATCAGAGGTTCAACATCAGAGGTTCACCATCAGAGTTTCACCATCAGAGGTTCACCATCAGAGGTTCACCATCAGAGGTTCACCATCAGAGGTTCACCATCAGAGGTTCCCTCAGCAGAGGTTCACCATCAGAGGTTCACCATCAGAGGTTCACCATCAGAGGTTCCCTCAGCAGAGGTTCACCATCAGAGTTTCACCATCAGAGGTTCACCATCAGAGGTTCCCTCATCAGAGGTTCACCATCAGAGGTTCACCATCAGAGGTTCACCATCAGAGGTTCACCATCAGAGGTTCCCTCATCAGAGGTTCACCATCAGAGGTTCACTATCAGAGTTTCACCATCAGAGGTTCTCCATCTGATGTTCCATCATCAAAGGTTCCCTCATGAGGGGTTCAGAACCCCCTTCACGCTGGGAACCTCCAGGCTACTCATGTTGATGCACTCAGGGAAGCGATGGTGCTATGCAGGAGGTTTGGAGGTGAAGACCTACCGGATGGCTGCCAGCAGCTCCTCGGCGTGGTGGACGTGTGTGTTATGGTGGAGGTATCCGTACTTCTCCAGAAACATCTGGAAAAGTTACAACAGTCAGACATTCTGGTGACCCCAGAACAACCTGGAGACTCACTCAGTCACACCCACCAGAGGGTACCACTAGTTACCACCACTAGTTACCACCCATACGTGGACCACCCATACGTGTGTGTGTGTGTGTGTGTGTGTGTGTGTGTGTGTGTGTGTGTGTGAGTACGACTGTGTGTGCGAGTACAGGTGTGTGTGAGTACGACTGTGTGTGAGAGTACGGATGTGTGTGTGTGTGTGACTATGGGTGTGAGTACGACTCTGTGTGTGTGTGTGTGTGACTATGGGTGTGAGTACGACTGTGTGAGTACGACTGTGTGTGTGTGACAATGGGTGTGAGTACGACTGTGTGTGTGTGTGACTATGGGTGTGAGTACGACTGTGTGTGTGTGTGACTATGGGTGTGAGTACGACTGTGTGTGTATGTGTGTGACTATGGGTGTGAGTACGACTGTGTTTGTGTGACTATGTGTGTGAGTACGACTGTGTGTGTGTGTGACTATTGGTGTGAGTACGACTGTGTGTGTGTGACTATGGGTGTGAGTACGACTGTGTGTGTGTGACTATGGGTGTGAGTACGACTGTGTGTGACTATGGGTGTGAGTACGACTGTGTGTGACTATGGGTGTGAGTACGACTGTGTTTGTGTGACTATGTGTGTGAGTACGACTGTGTGTGTGTGTGACTATTGGTGTGAGTACGACTGTGTGTGTGTGACTATGGGTGTGAGTACGACTGTGTGTGTGTGACTATGGGTGTGAGTACTACTGTGTGTGTGTGTGACTATGGGTGTGAGTACTACTGTGTGTGTGTGTGACTATGGGTGTGAGTACGACTGTGTGTGTGTGACTATGGGTGTGAGTACTACTGTGTGTGTGTGTGACTATGGGTGTGAGTACTACTGTGTGTGTACAGGTGTGTGTGTGAGAGTACGGGTGTGTTGAAGCTGGCAGCGACCTCCTTTCCCCATAAAGAGCTTCTTCCTACTGAGGAGGCCAGAAGGTCCAGTTCATGTTTGAAGCACAATCAACAGGTTCAAGTGGTTCACCTCAAGACCAGCTGTTCCAGGTACTGATCTCTCCTGTACCTTCAGGTTCGGTTTTAAATCCACCTCGTCTGAGAACGCATCTCTCATCTCGATTAGGACGAGTGTTGGCGAGTTAGACCAGGAGAGGAGGGAACGAACACCTGACCTTTGACCTCAGCAGAGCTTAGTACTCAGATCATCACCTAAAACCTAAAGTCCAGAAACCCGGAGTTGAGGAACGTTGACATCAACCCCCGAGTAAACCTGATAATCAATAAACCGGTAATCACCCTCATCAAACATCCATCAACCCCAGTGATCGGTCACCTTGTGAACCCCCCCTGAACCAGCAGTCCAACATCAGGCCACCTTACCTGAGGCTCCAGGGCCGCTCCAGCTGTGAGGAGGAGGGGGAGGAGGAGGGGGAGGCTCCCCAGTCCGGTTCGTGGGACCATGGCTGGCCCTGAGCCAGACCAGTCCGGTCCAGGAGGCTACAGGCTCAACCCAGTAACACCACCACGGCCCGCTCCGCTCCCACTGAGCCAGCCTGGGAGGAATGATGGAGCGTATCCAGACACCAGTGACCCCCTCCAAGCCCCGCCCCCTCCAGGCCCCGCCCCCTCCCCACCCAATGCTACAGCTTCCGCCTGTAGTTGAGCTGGACCCACCCACAGCAACACACACACACACACACACCAGTTGAATAAGTGGAAAAACAAGTAAAACGCTTTATTCCTTTCATACAAAACAAGGGTTAGACCCCCCCGCCCCCCCGACAGATGCAACTAGCCTGAGAAATTAAAAAGATGTACAAAGAAATAAAACATAACACTACAGCTCAAAACAACCATAACCCACGTCAGCCCCGCCCCCGAGTCCCGTCAGCATGAACACGTCC
>CAJVRN010000122.1:482500-552500 GCA_911728415.1 Lagocephalus sceleratus
AAGGCCTCAGGCTGATGGCTCAGGGCTGAAGGCCCAGGGCTGAAGGCTCAGGGCTGAAGGCCTCAGGCTGATGGCTCAGGGCTGAAGGCTCAGGGCTGAAGGCCCAGGGCTGAAGGCTCAGGGCTGAAGGCTCAGGGCTGAAGGCCTCAGGCTGATGGCTCAGGGCTGAAGGCCTCAGGCTGATGGCTCAGGGCTGAAGGCCCAGGGCTGAAGGCCTCAGGCTGATGGCTCGGGGCTGAAGGCCCGGGGCTGAAGGCCTCAGGCTGATGGCTCGGGGCTGAAGGCCTCAGGCTGATGGCTCGGGGCTGAAGGCCCGGGGCTGAAGGCCTCAGGCTGATGGCTCGGGGCTGAAGGCCTCAGGCTGATGGCTCGGGGCTGAAGGCCCGGGGCTGGTTCACGACTACCGTGAACCCCAGCACCACAGGTCTGCTCCACACAGCCTGCTGAGATCTACGGAGCTTCTGAAGAACCCGTCTGGAGGTTCATGTGAAGCCAACATGGACGCCGTCACCAGACTCGGGCGTAACAGATCGCTGATGTTCGGACGGTGTTTGAGACGGTGTGCAGTGAAACAATCACACGTGGCGTTGTTGGAGGTGGTGGTAGCAGAGTGGAACTCACCCCATCCCAGGAGGACCCCTCCTGCCGCGGTCATAACCGCCAGAGTCATAGCCGCCGCGCCCCCTGCCTCTGTACCCGCCGCCGTCGGACCGGTCTCCCTGGTCACGTCCAAAGCGCCCCCCTCCTTCAGCTGCAGCGAGGACAGGGTGAAGTCAGCACAGGCAGCCACAGCAGAGACAGTACCTTCCACACAGAGCCCGTACACTCGTTCCATCGCTCGTAGCCGCCGGAGCCGCCCTGGCCCTGGGCCCCGTAGGAGCTGGAGCCTCCTGGAGCCTGGCCCCCATAACTCTGCTGGCTGTAGGCGCCGTCCCCGCCCTGGCCCTGGCCCTGGCCCCCGTAGGCAGCACGCTGGCCGTAGCCGTCCCCACCCTGGCCCTGGGCCCCGTAGGAGCCTCGCTGGCTGTAGCTGTCGCCGCCCTGGCCCTGGGCCCCGTAGGAGCCTTGTTGTCCGTAGGACGACTTGTCTCCGTAGCTGTCAGAGAGATGATCAGTGACTGGTTCTACATTGACCTGCAGTTATCTTCGACAGCTGCTCACACGTTGGGGTCACAACTGATGAGTCTCAATAGTTTTAATTAACCATAAAGTCCAACGGAATTCGAGCGATTCTGGATCCTTACCCGGCTGAATCTGTGCCCCCGTAGTTGTATCTCTGAGTCTGAGTTTGTGGGTAACCCTCTAGAAAAAAAGTCAGACTTGATTAACTTTAAACCAACCCAGCAGACTGCTGAGTGAACACATACAACACACACTGAATGTGGATTTTTATCACAACAAAAGCAGTATCCTCATCAATAATCCACTCTTGTGTTGAAAACTGGTGATTTACTGCCATACTACACAACAAAGACTTTCTGAAAATAGTAATATTACTTTCATCGTAAAAAAATAATGCTTTCCCCCACAGTTGGTCGTTTAGTTAAATTTCTTCTATCAAAACGTATTTTGAAACATGTCTAACAATCACAATAAGAAAGAAAAAGCAAATGTTCTCTCCACCCTTGATGGTGTTTCCCAACATCTGACCTGGTACAATGTGGAAATGTGAAGATGAACAGCTACTCGCTCTAAAAGTTCTAAATAAAAACAGGCATCGTCACAAGGATGGCTGTACCTGGGGTTCCTCCCTGCTGCTGCCCGTAGCCAGTGTAGTTCTGTCCTCCAAAAGAGCCATTATTCCCCTGGCCGTAGCCCTGGAAAAGAGTAGGAACAAACACAGCGCTGACTTCAAGTGTCACAAGCAGCAGAGGACGACAATGAGGAGGGGGCTGACCTGTCCGTCCTGCTGGCCACCATAAGACCCATAGCTGAAACAAAAAATAAAAGCAGTCAGTTAAACCACAGGAAGAGGCCGACTCTGGCACAGGCTGAGTACGGAAAAAACAGGACGCTGTAACATTACCTCTGGGAGCCGCCGTAGCCTGAATCTGAAAGAGGAGGACCCGGGTCAGTACGAAATAAAAGACACACTTAAAGATCAAGGGAGTGGCCCTAGGAGGGCGGGGCCACATCTGTTACAGACAGGGCTAAATAGATACGTAATAAACAATAAATAGACACGGACAGGGTTAAATAAACAAACACCAGATAAATGCTAAATAATAAATCAAATATTAACAAATAACAATAATAATGAACAATACCACAATTGTTACAATAATTATGAATTAATAATAAACAATAAAACTTCCTTAATATCTTAATACAATGATACTACATTAATAATATAAAAATAACATAACATTTGAAAATAATAAAAACAATGACACCTTGAGGATAATAATGCCTTCAAAACAATCATAATACTTTAAGAATAATAACGTCTTAATAAACCGTAATGACAATCATACTGCCATACTAACTATAATGCCTTAACTACAATCCTAAAGCCTTAATAAGGATAATACCGCCTCAATACCGATAATAACGCCTTAATAGCGCCTCAACACCGCTAATAACACCTTAATACCGCCTCAACACCGATAACGCCTTAATAACGCCTCAACACCAATAATAACGCCTTAATAACGCCTCAACACCGCTAATAACACCTTAATACCGCCTCAACACCGATAACGCCTTAATAACGCCTCAACACCGATAATAACGCCTTAATAACGCCTCAACACCGATAATAACGCCTTAATACGCCTCAACACCGATAATAACGCCTTAATAACGCCTCAACACCGATAATAACGCCTTAATAACGCCTCAACACCGATAATAACGCCTTAATAGCGCCTCAACACCGATAACGCCTCAACACCGCCTCAACACCGATAATAACGCCTTAATACCGCCTCAACACCGATAATAACGCCTTAATAACGCCTCAACACCGATAATGCCAACACCGATAATAACGCCTTAATACCGCCAACACCGATAATAACGCCTTAATACCGCCTCAACACCGATAATAACGCCTTAATAACGCCTCAACACCGATAATAACGCCTTAATACCGCCTCAACACCGATAATAACGCCTTAATACCGCCTCAACACCGATAATAACGCCTTAATAACGCCTCAACACCGATAATAACGCCTTAATACCGCCTCAACACCGATAATAACGCCTTAATAACGCCTCAACACCGATAATAACGCCTTAATAACGCCTCAACACCGATAATAACGCCTTAATAACGCCTCAACACCGATAATAACGCCTTAATACCGCCTCAACACCAATAATAACGCCTTAATACCGCCTCAACACCGATAATAACGCCTTAATACCGCCTCAACACCGATAATAACGCCTTAATAACGCCTCAACACCGATAATAACGCCTTAATACCGCCTCAACACCGATAATAACGCCTTAATACCGCCTCAACACCGATAATAACGCCTTAATAACGCCTCAACACCGATAATAACGCCTTAATACCGCCTCAACACCGATAATAACGCCTTAATACCGCCTCAACACCAATAATAACGCCTTAATAATGCCTCAACACCGATAATAACGCCTTAATACCGCCTCAACACCGATAATAACGCCTTAATACCGCCTCAACACCGATAATAACGCCTTAATACCGCCTCAACACCGATAATAACGCCTTAATACCGCCTCAACACCGATAATAACGCCTTAATACCGCCTCAACACCGATAATAACGCCTTAATAACGCCTCAACACCGATAATAACGCCTTAATACCGCCTCAACACCGATAATAACGCCTTAATACCGCCTCAACACCGATAATAACGCCTTAATACCGCCTCAACACCGATAATAACGCCTTAATACCGCCTCAACACCGATAATAACGCCTTAATACCGCCTCAACACCGATAATAACGCCTTAATAACGCCTCAACACCGATAATAACGCCTTAATACCGCCTCAACACCGATAATAACGCCTTAATACCGCCTCAACACCGATAATAACGCCTTAATACCGCCTCAACACCGATAATAACGCCTTAATAACGCCTCAACACCGATAATAACGCCTTAATACCGCCTCAACACCGATAATAACGCCTTAATACCGCCTCAACACCGATAATAACGCCTTAATAACGCCTCGGTAACGACAACAAAAGCAGCGCGTTGCAGCCGCTGTACATGGCGGCTCTGCTCGGGTGTGTGGGGGTCGGGGTGTGGGTGTTGCGGGAGTCCCTGAGGGGGTTCGGGTTCGGGGGTTCGGGTTCGGGGGGTTCGGGGCTTCTGCGCGGGAGCGGCCTCCCCGAACATCAAAGGCTCTAAGATGGAGGCCGCTAGGCTAGGCTCGGCTAGGCTAGGCTCGGCTAGGCTAGGCTCGGCTAGGCTAGGCTCGGCTAGGCTAGGCTAGGCTAGGCTAGGCTAGGCTAGGCTAGGCGTGTGCAGCCAGCGCGCGTCCCCGTCCTCCTCCTGACGGAACCAACGCGCCGCTGCTCGGCTCGTCCTCGCCGCCCAGCGGGTCAGAACCAGACCCGGAACCAGCAGATTAAAGCTCCCGCGGACGGTCCGGGCGGCCAGCGGCGCTAAGGCTAGGCTAGGCTAGGCTAGGCTAGGCTAGGCTAGGCTAGGCTGCGCAGGAGGCCTCACCCGGCCGCGGGGGGTCCCGCAGCCTCCACCGCGGCCGGTACCGGCCCGGACCCCCGGGACCAGCCGGTGCCGGCCCGGCAGAGCCCCCCGGGGCCCCGAGGAGCAGCAGACTCACCGGTGGCCATCTGGGAGAACCTCTAGAACCTCCGGAACCTCTGGAACTGTGTGGACCTCCTGGACCCGTCTGGACCGGCAGAACCCTCCGGACCCGTCTGGACCGTCAGAACCCTCCGGAACCGTCTGGACCGGCAGAACTTTGAGCCGCAGCCTCGAAACGGACTTTGTGGCGCCACAAGAGTCGGAGCACACCGCTGTACACGCTTCCGCTATTCTTCTTCTACGACTGCGCCTCGTCTTCTTCTTCTTCTCCTCCTCCGCGTTAAACGGCGCCAGCAGGCTCCGGTGGTGCGCTAGCGCCGCCGCTGGTCGATGGTGGAACCTGCGAGGCCCAGGGGTCCCCAGGTCCCCCTGGTCTAGAGGGTCCAGACCGGGGGTCTCCAGGTCCCCCTGGTCTAGAGGGTCCAGACCAGAGGTCTCCAGGTCCCCCTGGTCTAGAGGGTCCAGATCAGAGGTCTCCAGGTCCCCCTGGTCTAGAGGGTCCAGATCAGAGGTCTCCAGGTCCCCCTGGTCTAGAGGGTCCAGATCAGGGATGTCCACCCTCCCCCCAGGGGTCTCCAGGTCCCCCTGGTCTAGAGGGGGTCTCCAGGTCCCCCTGGTCTAGAGGGTCCAGACCGGGGGTCTCCAGGTCCCCCTGGTCTAGAGGGTCCAGACCAGAGGTCTCCAGGTCCCCCTGGTCTAGAGGGGGTCTCCAGGTCCCCCTGGTCTAGAGGGTCCAGACCAGAGGTCTCCAGGTCCCCCTGGTCTAGAGGGGGTCTCCAGGTCCCCCTGGTCTAGAGGGTCCAGATCAGGGATGTCCACCCTCCCCCCCAGGGGTCCGTGAGGCTGCAGGTTCTGGTCCAACCCAGCAGCAGCAGCACCAGACTGGACTCACTTCATCAACTCATCTGAGTCTTCAACAGCTGACTGGTCAAACTGGGTGAGCTGGACTGGTGGGACCAGAACCTGCAGCCTCACGGCCCTCTTGGGGGGGACCTGGAGACCCCTAAATGATAACGGTCAAACAAACAAAATAAAAAAAACATTAATAATAAATTAATTTACATTTTAATCCGAAATTAAATTAACCCTGAATTAATCCCGTAGCTCTAACAAATTCCAAAATATATCTGTTGATCCGATCCCCGATGTGTTCTTTATAATTGTGTCGACATAAAACTGGATTCCTTCCGTTTCTCATTTTCAGCTGTATCTTTTGTACAGCTCTCATATTTGATGGGAAGGTGGCAAAGGACTCTCGTCATCAACAGATCCATGCTGCCCAGTAAACTTAGGGTCTGGTGCTTGGAGCTGAACTCATCATGGTACACCATCACCCAGGGTACCTAACTCTCCTGTGAGCGGTTGGGTGTGCCTGGCTGTCTGAGCCGTCTCTGGCCACCATCTACTGCCTCTCACTACACTCACAGAGCACGTTCAGCTGGGGAGTGTGGAGCAAAGGACCATCACCTGGAGGGACCTTTAGGAAAAAGTCAGTGAGATAAGCTTCCAAATCCACGTCACGTACAATGTCCTCCCTCCCCTCAAAAGCTCAGTGGCTGGGCGAAGACCCATCAGCCCCCTCTGCTCAACACCAGCACTTCGCCTCGTCCTCACGGGGGCAAAGGCAGCCTCCCTCAAGGAGGAGACACTTGGAGACACACTCAACTGTCTGGCAGCTGCACTGGAGAGCAAGACAACCTCCACCAAGACCTTCCCACCCAGCACCTCGACCTTGCCCGTTGCATGTGTCCAGAGGACAAGGACAGCACAAACACACCGCCGAGAACCAGGACTGGAGAGCCACAGGCAGCCAGGGATGGGCAGAAGACGTTGGCTAATCTGAAGTTTTGATCCCAAACCTGAGGCCTGACCTGGTCCTCTGGTCCTCTGGGTCACACCATGGCCTGATTGGGCTCGGTTCCTTGGGAGGACGCGCTGCAGGAAGCCTTCAAAAGGAAGCATTCAGATGTCACACTGGAAGGCCGGTGGAAGGCTTGATGATGAAAGCTGATGAAGGATCTGGGCGTCTCCAGGGTGGCAGAGCAGATGTGGCTGAAGACGAAGGGTCCTGAACAGACACGGGGGGTTCTGGGACGTCAGAATCCACCGCTGAGCCCACCGGAGGCGTTGTGGGTATGACTCAGCCAAGCCTCGTGAAGGTAGGAGCCCACTTGATAACCCCTGTGAAGCGTCTGTCCTGAACGGGGCTCAGGAAAGAGGATGTTACCTCTCACCCTGTGGAACATGAATCATGATCACATTTTCTATAGTTTCTTCTTCTCTGTAAATATCATGTCTCATCTTGACGTCATGATGCGTGACGCCTGGTGTCGTCCTGCTGGGATGGTCTCCCCTCCTGGCCCAAACCTCACCTCCAACCTGTGGACCCATCACACAGCCGTGGTTTCAGGTATCTCACCGAGCTTGGTGAGCATATTGATCAGCAGGTTCCTCTCCCTCAACTCCACGATGAGCTGAAGGAGCGGCTGGTGTCAAAGGTCAAACCCTTTGTGGATTATAACTCTTCAGATGTCTGAGATAGGCAGGGTTGCTTATACCTGGTGATACGCTGAGAATTTCCTGATGACTGCGTCCTGCATTAACACATCGATTTCTTGACATTGAAGAACTACGTGTTGTTCAGAAGTGGATGAGAAAGACAGACTAACGTGTACTGTGTATTTTAATATGTCCAACGAGCTTTTATATGGGTCAGCGGTAGATCACTGACATGTTGGTAAGGTTACTACGTACAAGTTATTCACGGTCAGAGTAAAGGCTGATTCACTTATTCCAGAGTAGGATTATAATCTGGCGGAGAGGAGAAGCAGCACAAGTCCTTCTAAGACTTTACCTAAAATCACCTATTAAGAAAACTCATTGGTGAAAATGTAATTGACAATTTATTCAAGTTTATTCATTCAAAATCTTCATTAAAGCCAAATAATTCCATGAAAAACTGACATAAAAGCTGACAATATTGCGTAAAGTGGTTTTCCATCACAAAATAAAAGGAATGTATTTTACAAAGACAATAAAACATTAGTTTAATCTTAACATATAAGGCATTGTTAAAAGGCACCGACTGAGAGATACTGGGAAATTCACAAAATATCATTTCCATGTAATAATGCATATGTATAGAGATATATTAGACAACTAACATACATTTGGCTGCCATATAACAAACCCACCACTGTGTAATGCATTTACCATTAACCACCTTTTTGGGAAAGGGGAGCCCATATCAAACATTTTAGAGTTTTTATAAAAATATGATTCCTCCTAAATCTATTTCCCTTGCATTTAAAGAAAGGCTTTAATGAGAAATAAAAATATACATTTGCTTTTAAAAGGCGTTGTAAGTAAAATCAGAAGAACTACATGCACACAAGGGCAAATCTCTTTAAAAGTAGGCTACCAGGAATCATCTTCACAAGGTGGAGCCGTCGTGTTCTGGTGGTGGGACTGGTGACTGGGCCTCCTGGTAGATCCTAAAGAGGAGCCTGGGTCCTCCGCCAGTCCGGCTACAGCCACTGCTCCGGGGGGGTTAACGTTGACACTCACGTTAGACAAGAGTTACAAAAGCAGGATCTGCAGCTGGGCGGAGCCACCGCGAGGCCTTTAGCTCCACACGTCCTGGGAGTAGCGTCCCTTGGTCATCAGCTTCTTGATGTAGTCGGTGGCCTGGCTGCGTGTCATGGCGCCCAGCTCCTCAGCGATCTCGTAGAAGGCCAGCTGCACGTCTTTGGCCATGTTCCTGGCATCTCTACACACACACACACACACACACACACACTCCTCATCAGAAGCGGCCCCCCAGGTGGGGCGCTGCCGTCCTCGGGGACTCACCCGCAGATGTAGATGTGAGCGTTCTCTGAGTGGATCAGCTTCCACACGTGCTCCTTGTTGGCCTTCAGCAGGTGCTGCACATAGACCTTCAAGAGGACAGGAGGACGTGAGGAGGTATGCTCACCGGGTTGTCCTACCTCAGGCCTGATGCCCACCTTGTGGTCCTGGTCCCTGGAGAAGGCCACATTGAGCTGGGTCAGAACCGCCTTCTTCTCAGCCTCCTCCAGCTCCTCCTGGTAGAGGTAGTCCTCGTCCTTGTGTCTGCAGCCAAAGTACATCACCGTCTCTCCGACCTCCTTCCCTACAAGCAGGAAGTGTGAGCAGAGGTTGAAAGTCTGGGGTCCATCACCAGGGTGAACCCTGGACCAGCAGCCCAGCGTTTATCTGAGAACATGTGGAGGAGAGACACCTTGCTCCTGGAGCCAGCCCCTCTCCTGGATGAAGCCCATGAAGGGGGCGATGCCGGTCCCGGGCCCCACCATCAGCACCGGGTTGGTGGCCTTGAAGGGCAGGCGGAACTGAGACTTGCGGATGTACATGGGGACCAGGAGCCTGTGGCCGTTGTCCGAGACCAGCTTGTTCTTCAGCCAGGTGGTGGCCACGCCCCTGTTGACGCGTCCCGTCGGGGTCTGGTACTCCACCACCACCGCACAGATGTGGATGCTGTTGGGGTGCACCTTCAGAAACAGGACACGGATGAAGACGGCAGGGCCGCGAGTCGCACAGACGCCCCACCAGGGCGGACTCTCACCTTGGAGGAGGAGGCGATGGAGTAGTAGCGAGCCTGGAGACGAGGGAGTAGCTCACACAGGTGGTCCACGGGGGGCCTGAGGGACGGCATGTCCTCTAAGATGGCCAGGATGTTCCTGCAGGAGTCCAGCACCCAGCTCTGGTAGAGGGCCTGCAGAGAGAGGCAGAGGGGGGGGTAGCAGGAGGAGCTGTGGGGGCAGGGGTCAGAGGTCAGGGTGTTGGGGGTCAGAGGTCAGGGTGTTGGGGGTCGGGGTGACGGGAGTCAGAGGTCAGGGTGTTGGGGGTCGGGGTGACGGGAGTCAGAGGTCAGGGTGTTGGGGGTTAGGGTGTCGGGGGTCAGAGGTCCCTCACACCTTGCCCTCGGCTGAGGAAGAGGCCATCTTGCGCAGGTTCTCCTGGTCCTTGCTGTCGGAGGCATACTGCGCCAGCTCGTACAGCACGTTGGTGCGCGGCGGCTGCGTGATGTCTAGGTAGTGCGTGAGCGCCGTGCGGTACGTGGTGGGACATGGGAACGGGTGCTTCTTGTTGGACTCCTCTGAAAGGACAGCGCAGCATGTCTACCTGGTCAACGAGGGTCCTCCCTGACCGAGGGCCGCAGGCCCCCGATGGGGAGCGTTACCGTCCAGGTTGTTGAGGGAGATGACAACATCCAGATCCACTCCGAGGACTTCTCCCAGCTTGGTCACCAGCGCCGCATCGTTCGTGGGGAAAACAGCCACGTGGTCTCCGGACTCATACCTACAAGGACGTCAAGGTCAGACTGCGCCGCCTACCCACGACCTGGGAGCCAGAGCCAGGCTCACCTGATTTTGGAGCCGGTGATGTCCAGTTCCAGATGCATGAGGTGTCTCCCCCCGCCCTTATTCAGCCTGCGGTTGACAGTGACTTGGGCCAGGAAGGGGTTCTTTGAGTCAAAGGGCCTGAAACCACATTTGGATGTGAGATGACGTTGATACAACCGAGACGACATTCATGTGACACCACCAGGGGCGGTGGCCCCCGTCCCTACTCACGGCTTTTGGATCTCGAAGCTCTTCAAGCGGCCTATCTCTCCAGTGTAGACTTTGTTCATGTTGATGTCGGTGTGGACCTTCAGCTCGTACTGCCGTATGCTGGGGGGGACAACGGGCTTTAACGTCTGCACCATTCCAATGAAGACATCAGCGACTAATAAATGCACCTTGACTCATCTCCTAAGGCCTCAACTCCAAAGTGCTCACATACTGCCGGCCAGAACTGCTCTCTCCAGGAGACAAAGTCCTCCTCCAGGCTGAAATGAGCAGGAGAACACATCAGTGGTTCTGAAGAGAACCCCCCAATCTCTGTTCTTCAACCACTCACTTCCCGTCGTCATCTCCCAAGCCGAGGTCAAAGATGCGTTTGGCCCCAAGCTCTTCCAGTCGTTTGTCAACGTACTTCCCCATGGCGTTATAGTGCTCATATGTCTTGTTCCCCAAGGCAAACACCTGAAGATGGCATAGCAGGAGTTCACCATTTAAGACCTTCACCACAATTTTATACCTTCACCAGCATTTAAAAGACCTTCACCAACATTTAAAAGACCTTCACCAGCATTTAAAAGACCTTCACCAACGTTTAAAAGACCTTCACCAACATTTAAAAGACCTTCACCAGCATTTAAAAGACCTTCACCAACGTTTAAAAGACCTTCACCAACGTTTAAAAGACCTTCACCAACATTTAAAAGACCTTCACCAACATTTAAAAGACCTTCACCAACGTTTACAAAACCTTCACCAACATTTAAAAGACCTTCACCAGGTGAAAAGAACAAATCTACAGCTAAAAGCTCAAACCTAATGTCCTTCAGAAAACCAACTAAGCTCTTACAACGCTGGTCCTGTAGAAGATCTAACATCTGATATATTGAGACTAACAGTGTAGTTCAGGCCAGAGAGATCTTCATCATCGTTCTCCTGCAGCCAGTCGTAGAAGTCCTGGGCGTTGTCGGTCGGGTCTCCTTCTCCGTAGGTTGCCATACAGAAGATGGCGAGGGAGTTCTCGATCTCAGACAGCCGCCCCAACTCCGCCTGGAACATCAGACAAACGTCACCATCGGTCCAGAGGAGCCAGAACCAGAACTTCCAGGCTACAGTCCTGGTGGGGGGCCCTGAGATGTAGGAAGCTTTGATCTTCTAATCAGGTCTATGGTCTCAGCTCCAGTCAGCACACACCATGTCGTACTCCTCGGGGTCAGCAGCCATGCCCTTCATCCCGTACCGCTGAGCGTCTTTGGACAGCCGGTTAGCGAACTCCTCCCCTGTGCCCGTCTGGGAGCCGTAGAACACGATGATGTTCTTCCCCTGGAACAAAAACAAGCAGTCTGAAATGCTCAGCGTCTGGAAGCTTCAGACTAAAGCATCTCCTTCAGGAGGACAATCCGCTGCTCCCGTCCTCTGAAAACCGTCTTCGGGTTCCTCCAGAACCAACCAGAACTATCAAAGCATCTTCAGACCAGCTCTGCAAAGTTCTCCTCCAACTCGAAGTCCACAAACGTGGAGACAAGTAGAAGATTACACTGATATCGATGTGTCAGTACTTTAAAGGTGGAGTAGAGCAGCAACCCCCACCTGGACCAGAACCTTTAAGAGCACTCACCATCTTCTTCATCTTCTCAATGAAGCTGGTCTCCCTGGTGGAAGGAGCTCTACGGGGAGGAAGGAGGAAGGTTCAGGTAGGGCACTCCCACACACCAGAATATTCACATGTACACACGTGAGCACAGTCAGAAGAACCAACATCAGTGAGAGATCAAAGACAAGCTCCATGGCTACAAAGGAACAGTTTGAGGGTGTGTGTGTGTGTGTTTGGGGGGGGTCTCGGACAGACTCCATGAAGGTGGAGCTTCAAAAGATCCATAATCAGCTTGGGGTTGGACCTCAGAGGCAGAAGGACGTGGGGGGGACGGGGGGGGACTGGTGGTGGTGGTGGTGGGGAGCTGGGACCTCCTGATGGTGGGGGGGGTCAGACCCAGGGTTCTGAAGCAACCCAACACCACGGGGACCAGATGATAACAAATCAAGCTGGACCCGTGTTCATTCGGTCACCCAGAGATTAGAGGTGACACGACCGATGACATCATCTGCTGTGACCGGAGGAAACGAAATTAAACATCTGAGCAGCAGATAAACGGTCGTGAGTTCCTGTTACATAAGCAGCTCTTCAGGTGGACCGCCAGAGAACGTCAAGGACCATCAGGGACCGTCGGGGTCAGTCAAGGACCATGGAGAACCCTTGAGGACCATGGAGGACCATGGAGGCCTGTCGAGGACCGTCAAGGACCATCGAGGACTGTCAGGGACCGCCAAGGTCTGTCAGGGACCGTCTGAGATGGTCGAGGACCTTCAAGGACTGTTGAGGACCGTCTCCACGAGCAGCGACACCCCAAGACCAACCACAGCTGGAGCTGTTCTAGTTTCTGCTCTATAAAACACGTGACAAAGACGGTCCTCCAAGACCCAGACCTTGACCCCCCCCAACCCCTCCCAGACCCCCCCCCAGACCTCCACCCCCCTCGTCTCAGCAGCTCTGACCTTTTAGCAGCCTCTCTTCTGTCCTCGGGCAGGGAGAACACGCAGCCCATGGCCGCCCGCCCACCGCTGCGCCGCTACTGAGAGCAGGGTGGCGGCCGTCCCGCCGGCCTCTAGGACGAGGGGAAGCCTGCTGCGCTCTGGGGAAGCCTCGGCCCCCCCCTCAGCCAACCAGGACGCAGCGCCGGGGCAGCCGTCGCCGAGTCGGGAAGCAGACTCTGCTCGCTCCGCATCTCTGCCCGCGCCCCCCTCGGCCGCCACAGAACCGCTCGGAGGCCCGTGTGGAGCGGCGGCGGGCTGGGCCAGGGGCATGTTAAACCCCGCCCACCTCCGGCCAGGGGGGGGGCTTCGCTGCCATGGCAACCTCGTTTCTCAAAGGATCGAGTCTGAGGCGGCGAAACAAAACAGACGAGCGGAGCGGAGGAACAAAGAGCTGACTGTTCCCCAGAACCGCCGCTCAGGGCCGCACACGGGCAGGGAGGACGACGCCCCCACCCTTACGTAACAGCTCCCAGACGAGGGGGGCCGCCGGTGTCGCTTTACACCCCCCGCCAGGCCAGAGGTCACTTCCTCTTCCAGCCAATCTCCTCTCACTCACACACCGAGTTTCGACATTCCGAGGTCGACTTGGGACGATGCCCACCTGGGCGGGGCTCTTCCTCTGTGACCCTGAAGACATGGGAGGGGCCACCACGGGCCAATGGAACGTGGCCAGGCCTCTGCGGGGTGGGACGGGGGCTCGGAGGGAGCAGGGGAAGGGGGCGGGGACTGGGGGGCGGGGACTGAGGGGGCGGGGACTCAGAGGGGCGCACGGAGTAGCGGCGAGAACAAACTGTGTAAAAGAGCACCGAGGACGGGAAAGACAAAGGTCAGCGGCGCTGCAGGCAGACAGAGCTGAGGGCGGCCCTCGGGGGCTGCCGGGGGCCCAGGGCCGCCCACCCCACCGTTACCACTGTACAGGTTAGGGTCAGAGCGTTGGAACACGTGAGATAACGAAGGCTTCGTCCAAAGATTACTCACGCGCCGTCCCAAAGTAAACAACCCTTTATATTCCATTATCTTTCATATTTCATTGTATTTCTTGTTTTTCTTGTCTGATGGATTCTGTGAAAGTAGCCTGGAGATCATCACCTTCAGATTAAGTTCTGATCAAACATCACCACAACAAATAAATAATATTAAAGTCAAAAAACACTGAAAGTATTAGTCATCAGAGCAAATGACACCATGATACAGTCGTCCAACAGAAGGAAGGTTTCACACAGCTGAGGAACAAGACCCAGTCCAACAGTACCACAAGTCCAAGAATGAAGGACGTCTCCTTTAAACGATTAAAAGGTCTAAAACCAAAATGGGATGCGACACGTGTTGGGTCAAAGACGTAGGAGGTCCCGTGGCAGGCATTACCACAGAAGAAGACTGCAGGTATGTCAGCAGATACTCACTGTGTTTCAATCTTCTTGAACTCAGGAACGGGCTCGGCCTTCTTCCGGAACATGAACCAATACACAACAAGTCCTACAATCAAGGAGAAGAGGAAGATGTCCAGGCTGCTAAAGAGAGGCTCCGCCTCCTCCGCCATGGGCGTGGTCTCAGCATCCATGTTCTTTAACCAAGGGTCCTATAGAGAGAAGACAAGTTCACTGTTACCAGCTCCAGGGGCCAGGTCCCCAGGGGCCCCACCAATACAGGCCTCCAGGGGCCCACAACACAGGCCCCCAGCCTCCTCTCCCCTCCCAACACAGGCCCCCAACACAGCCCACCCCCACCAACACAGGCCCCCAGGGGCCACCAACACAGACCTCCAGGGCCCCCCCCGGGTCGTGACCCACGAGGCCGACCTGCTTGATCCCCCTTCTCCTCAATCTAAGGCGGCTCCTCCTGGTCATGTGCTTGACACGTGCATCTAGACTTTACTGCCTTCTCACCTGTAACCTGGATGAAGTGGTGCACAGCACAAACATCTGCAGCATCTGGAGGAGCTGACTGACACGCGTGTGTGCTGATCATAAGATTATATAAGGCACCCTCCTGAAGCTATCAGTGACTTTATCAGCATTACTCATCAATGGCACTGATAAGCTGTGAATTTACCCTTACACCACAGCAGACCTGCTCTTCCTCCACCAGGGACTTCATAACCTGTACCCCCCCCATCCAGAGCTGCTGGTTAACTAACCCGGTTAAGGTCAGTCATGTGACCACCTCACTCACTGAATTAAATCCACCCCTTAACGTCCCTTTAATGACACTGAAAGCAACGCATCAGCATTAACATGAGATGAGTTAGCTTCCAGCCACCCTGGGATTCATTCATTCAGCAGGGTTAACCTAGTTACCCAACAAGGTTAACCAACAGGACTGACACGAATCTGGCTCAATTAGGATAAAAACAGATGGGCTTAACCTACACCTACACATGACACTGGTTCAACCCTGGTTAATTCAACCCTGGTTTAATCAACCTGGTTAATTCAACCCTGGTTTAACCAACACCTACACATGACACTGGTTTAATCAACCCTGGTTAAATCAACCCTGGTTTAACCAACACCCACACATGACACTGGTTTAATCAACCCTGGTTTAATTCAACCCTGGTTTAATGAACACCTACACATGACACTTGTTAATTCAAACCTGGTTTAATCAACCTGGTTAATTCAACCCTGGTTTAATGAACACCTACACGTGACACTGGTTAATTCAACCCTGGTTAAATCAACCCTGGTTTAATGAACACCTACACATGACACTGGTTTAATCAACCCTGGTTTAATTCAACCCTGGTTTAATGAACACCTACACATGACACTTGTTAATTCAAACCTGGTTTAATCAACCTGGTTAATTCAACCCTGGTTTAATGAACACCTACACGTGACACTGGTTAATTCAACCCTGGTTTAAATCAACCTGGTTAATTCAACCCTGGTTAAACCAACACCTACACGTGACACTGGTTAATTCAACCCTGGTTTAATGAACACCTACACGTGACACTGGTTAATTCAACCCTGGTTAAATCAACCCTGGTTTAATGAACACCTACACATTACACTGGTTTAATCAACCCTGGTTAAACCAACACCCACACATGACACTGGTTTAATTCAACCCTGGTTAAATCAACCCTGGTTAATTCAACCCTGGTTTAACCAACACCTACACGTCACACTACTGACACGTGACCCTGTGCAGAGGGTTAGTTTAGTAAAGTAACGTAACTCGGTATGAGATCAGCTGCTACCCAGTTCGCAGGACAAGCGTGCGTGCTGCAGGGTGGTGTACCTGTCCCCGGGTACCCTCTGTCCCCGGGTACCCTCTGTCCCCTGTCCACCTGTCCCCGGGTGTCCTCAGTCCCCGGGTGTCCTCAGTCCCCGGGTGTCCCCTGTCCCCTGTCGACCTGTCCCCTCGTCCCGGGTGTCTTCCTAGCCCCTGTACACCTGTCCCGTGTCCCGTGTCCCCTGTCCCCTGTCCCCTTTTCTTACCTTAGCGTCCACCTTTGTGTCACGCACGAGCGCCGCTCAACGCGGAAGGAAACTTAACGCCGCTGAGACCGAACCAAGTGGAGCCTGGCGGGGGGGTCCAACCTGCAGCCCTGGCGCGTCCTCCGTGGACACGCGCTTCCTGTGGCCCAAAGCACGGATATCACCTACTCCGCCTTCGTAGTCAGCCTGGAGGAGAGTCCCGCCGTGCGGCTCCGGAGACGAAACCCTGCTTGTGCGTGCTGCGGTCACGTGTGTGACATGGACCGGTCCGGACCATTACCTAATGGGGGACCACGTGGGTCCAGATAAACAGCGCTGTGAGGGAAGGGTCAGGGTTGCGTAACACCTCCGAGAAGAGCTGATGATGACGGCTGCTGACGGCGTCAAAGGGCAGGGGGACGTCCTCCAGACCTGGACCCTTCCAACAGACCTGGACCCGTCCCCCAGACCCGTCCCCCAGACCTGGACCCTCAGACCTGGACCCTCAGACCTGGACCCGTCCCCCAGACCTGGACCCTCAGACCTGGACCCGTCCCTCAGACCTGGACCCTCAGACCTGGACCCGTCCCTCAGACCTGGACCCTCAGACCTGGACCCTCAGACCTGGACCCTTCCACCAGACCTGGACCCGTCCCCCAGACCTGGACCCTTCCACCAGACCTGGACCCATCCCCCAGACCTGGACCCTTCCACCAGACCTGGACCCGTCCCCCAGACCTGGACCCGTCCCCCAGACCTGGACCCTCAGACCTGGACCCGTCCCTCAGACCTGGACCCGTCCCCCAGACCTGGACCCTCAGACCTGGACCCGTCCCTCAGACCGGACACGTCAGGACTCGGACCTGAGTAATGCAGCATCGGGGCCAGATTGTGAAACATAACAGTGATGTTACTGAAGGAAGCGACTGGCTCTGTGTCCTCTAGTGGAGCTTCTGTTTCTGCATCCTCACATGGTGCAACTGTTCGCTGCTGTCTTCTGCTTCTTCAGTCTGATTCTAAAAACTGCTTTAAAGATACAAACTTATTGAAGCTTCAAAGCTACGAAAATGATTTCCAGACACAACAACTTTGTCCTCCCAGATGGTGACAGGAACCTTCACTAGTTCTGAATTAACCCTTCAATAGTTCTGAATTAAACCTTCAATAGTTCTGAATTAAACCTTCAATAGTTCTGAATTAACCCTTCAATAGTTCTGAATTAAACCTTCAATAGTTCTGAATTAAACCTTCAATAGTTCTGAATTAACCCTTCAATAGTTCTGAATTAAACCTTCAATAGTTCTGAATTAAACATTTAATAGTTCTGAATTAAACCTTCAATAGTTCTGAATTAACCCTTCAATAGTTCTGAATTAAACCTTCAATAGTTCTGAATTAAACATTTAATAGTTCTGAATTAAACCTTCAATAGTTCTGAATTAAACCTTCAATAGTTCTGAATTAAACCTTCAATAGTTCTGAATTAAACCTTTACTAGTTCTCTACTCACAATAACATCAGTGACAACAACAAAGGTCCAAGTTTTAATCTCAGAGAAAGGAATGTGCAGAATGTCAGAGTCTTTTTAATCTCTGGTTCCCCTTCTGGAGCTTCTGGTGGACCACAGTCACGGTGGGGGAGAAGTTCCCCATGACGAGGAGGAACTAGAGTGCACACATCATGACTGGGCACAAAGCAGAAGGCTGAGTTCAGACCTCTGACACAGTGAGGCGGGGCGGTGCAGACCTGCGCTCTTTACAGCCAGTGCTGAGTCAGTGTGAGCAGAGGTCCTGTTAGGAGCTTCAGCCCGTGAAGGACAGGAGCTTCAGCCCGTGAAGGCTTCAGCCTGTGAAGGACAGGAGCTTCAGCCCGTGAAGGACAGGAGCTTCAGCCTGTGAAGGCTTCAGCCTGTGAAGGACAGGAGCTTCAGCCCGTGAAGGCTTCAGCCTGTGAAGGACAGGAGCTTCAGCCCGTGAAGGACAGGAGCTTCAGCCTGTGAAGGCTTCAGCCTGTGAAGGACAGGAGCTTCAGCCCGTGAAGGACAGGAGCTTCAGCCCGTGAAGGACAGGCTGTGGCCGTGCTCGCTGCTCTGCTGATAACAGTGTACTCACATGGCCATAGAACAACACACACAACATCTGCCTTTCCAACGTCCAAGCACCTTCCTGGGTTTGGGTTAGCGTCATACTGTCACTGTCCACCACCTCTAGGAGGCCGTGTGACCTTGGCTCAAGGTCACACGGCCTCCACCTTGTCAAATATGGATGTTCTTTCATCATCAGGGTGAGGTCATGTGCAGGGCCTCTCCTGGTTGTCCCTGAGCTCACCATGTCAGCATGGCTGGGATGTTCCATAAGAGAACCCACCAGCCCTCCATTCTACAATGCAACACTGGTTTGGTGTGAGCCAGCACACGCTTACCAACGGTGACGGGTTCAAGTCGTCAACAGACCTTGACAGATACCTCCAGGGGCCACCACCCGAGTCCAGCTCACCCAGTTTGACCAGTCAGCTGTTGAAGACTCAGATGAGTTGATGAAGTGAGTCCAGTCTGGTGCTGCTGCTGCTGGGTTGGACCAGAACCTGCAGCCTCACGGACCCCTGGGGGGGAGGGTGGACATCCCTGATCTGGACCCTCTAGACCAGGGGGACCTGGAGACCCCTGGGGGGACCTGGAGACCCCTGGGGGGACCTGGAGACCTCTGGGGGGGACCTGGAGACCCCTGGGGGGACCTGGAGACCCCTGGGGGGACCTGGAGACCTCTGGGGGGGACCTGGAGACCCCTGGTCTAAAGTTAGTAGATGATCTAAAGATAGTAGGTCTACAGATCTTAAGGTCGTAGATCTAAAGGTAGTAGAATATCTTAAGGTTGTAGATCTAAAGGTAATGATCTAAAGGTTGTAGATCTAAAGGTAGTAGATGATCTAAAGGTAGTAGATCTAAAGGTGGTAGTAGATCTAAAGGTAGTAGAATATCTTAAGGTAGTAGATCTAAAGGTAGTAGATCTAAAGGTGGTAGTAGATGTAAAGGTAGTAGAATATCTTAAGGTAGTAGATCTAAAGGTAGTAGATCTAAAGATAGTAGGTCTAAAGGTAGTAGATCTAAAGATAGTAGATCTAAAGGTAGTAGGTCTAAAGGTGGTAGATCTAAAGATAGTAGATCTAAAGGTGGTAGATATAAAGATAGTAGATCTAAAGGTAGTAGATCTAAAGGTGGTAGATCTAAAGATAGTAGATCTAAAGGTAGTAGATCTAAAGATAGTAGATCTAAAGGTAGTAGATCTAAAGGTGGTAGATCTAAAGGTGGTAGATCTAAAGGTGGTAGATCTAAAGGTGGTAGATCTAAAGATAGTAGATCTAAAGGTAGTAGATCTAAAGGTGGTAGATCTAAAGATAGTAGATCTAAAGGTAGTAGATCTAAAGGTGGTAGATCTAAAGGTGGTAGATCTAAAGGTAGTAGGTCTAAAGGTGGTAGATCTAAAGATAGTAGATCTAAAGGTAGTAGGTCTAAAGGTGGTAGATCTAAAGGTGGTAGATCTAAAGGTAGTAGGTCTAAAGGTGGTAGATCTAAAGATGGTAGATCTAAAGGTGGTAGATCTAAAGATAGTAGATCTAAAGGTAGTAGGTCTAAAGGTAGTAGATCTAAAGGTGGTAGATCTAAAGATAGTAGGTCTAAAGGTAGTAGATCTAAAGATAGTAGATCTAAAGGTAGTAGATCTAAAGATAGTAGATCTAAAGGTAGTAGATCTAAAGGTGGTAGATCTAAAGGTAGTAGATCTAAAGGTGGTAGATCTAAAGATAGTAGGTCTAAAGGTAGTAGATCTAAAGGTGGTAGATCTAAAGGTGGTAGATCTAAAGGTGGTAGATCTAAAGGTAGTAGGTCTAAAGGTGGTAGATCTAAAGATGGTAGATCTAAAGGTGGTAGATCTAAAGATAGTAGATCTAAAGGTAGTAGATCTAAAGATAGTAGATCTAAAGGTGGTAGATCTAAAGGTGGTAGATCTAAAGGTAGTAGGTCTAAAGGTGGTAGATTCTAAAGGTAGTAGATCTAAAGGGTAGATCTAAAGGTGGTAGATCTAAAGGTGGTAGATCTAAAGGTAGTAGGTCTAAAGGTGGTAGATCTAAAGATAGTAGATCTAAAGGTAGTAGGTCTAAAGGTAGTAGATCTAAAGGTGGTAGATCTAAAGGTAGTAGGTCTAAAGGTGGTAGATCTAAAGGTGGTAGATCTAAAGATAGTAGGTCTAAAGGTAGTAGATCTAAAGGTGGTAGATCTAAAGATAGTAGGTCTAAAGGTAGTAGATCTAAAGGTGGTAGATCTAAAGGTGGTAGATCTAAAGGTAGTAGATCTAAAGGTGGTAGATCTAAAGGTAGTAGGTCTAAAGGAGAGTAAAGATCTAAAGGTAGTAGATCTAAAGGTGGTAGATCTAAAGGTGGTAGATCTAAAGGTGGTAGATCTAAAGGTAGTAGATCTAAAGGTGGTAGATCTAAAGGTGGTAGATCTAAAGGTAGTAGATCTAAAGGTGGTAGATCTAAAGGTGGTAGATCTAAAGATAGTAGGTCTAAAGGTAGTAGATCTAAAGGTGGTAGATCTAAAGGTGGTAGATCTAAAGGTAGTAGATGACACTCCTGCAGCCTCTGTGCCCTGATGGGGGACACTCCTGCAGCCTCTGTGCCCTGATGGGGGACACTCCTGCAGCCTCTGTGCCCTGATGGGGGACACTCCTGCAGCCTCTGTGCCCTGATGGGGGACACTCCTGCAGCCTCTGTGCCCTGATGGGGGACACTCCTGCCGTGGACCAGAGGAAGGCTCAGACCTGGTCGTCCTCCTGGGGACGGTTCCTCTGAACAGAACAGACACCGGAACATCCTGGTCTGTCTGAGGAGAGGACACCTGGACACTGGGACATCCTGTATCTGTGTGTGTGTGTATCTGTAAGTGTGTGTGTATCTATATGTGTGTGTGTGTGTGTGTGTGTGTGTGTGTGTGAGTGTTTGTGTGCGTGTCTGCGGCAGCAGCGTCATATTCCCGGAAGTGTCTGTCCAGTGCGCATGCGCGTCTCAGCTGACCTGCTGAGGATCGTCGGTGTTGAGTCGCTCTTCTCTCCTTCTCTTCTCTTCCTCTCTTCTTCCTCCTCTCTTCTTGTCTTTCTCTTCTCTTCCTCTGTTCTTCTTCTTCTCCTGTAGACTCATCAATGCTGAGGCTCAAAACAACAAAGTATCGGTAAAGTATCGATATCGACTATCGATAAGGGGAGACTGCTAAGGTGCGTGCGCGTGCGCGTGCGATTAAGTGTTTAAGGTGTGTGTGACTGTAAGTGTTTATGGTGTGTGAGTTTAATGTGTGTTTAATGTGTGTGTGTTCAATGTGTGTTTAATGTGTGTGTATCTGTGTTTGATGTTTGTGTATCTGTGTGTTTGATGTGTGTGTTTTTAATGTTGTTATTGTGTTTGATGTGTGTGTGTTTAATGTGTGTGTATCTGTGTGTTTGATGTGTGTTTAATGTGTGTGTATCTGTGTGTTTGATGTGTGTGTTTTTAATGTGTGTGTATCTGTGTGTTTGATGTGTGTGTGTTTAATGTGTGTGTATCTGTGTGTAGATGAGTACTGCTGTGTACATCGTCTCCACGGTGACGGGCTACCTGCTGACCTCTGCCCTCCTCATGAAGTGTCCCAGCCTGCTGCACCGGAGGAAGAAGGAGACCTTCATCAGCAGACACATCTCCCACCGGGGAGGTCAGCACACACACACACAACTTCACTCACATATACACACACACACACCTTCAGCCCCCCCCCCACCATCTACCCTTGTGGTCCTGCTGACCTTTAGTCCCTCAAAAGGACGTCCTCTGATCAGAACGGTGCTCCTCTCTCCCACCTTGACCTTCCAACCTTGGCCACAACCAAGAACCCCCTTGAGCCTGGACCACCTCTGACCTGAGCAGGACCTGTGAGGACCTGTGGGGACATGTGAGGACCTGTGGGGACATGTGAGGACCTGTGGGGACCTGTGGGGACCTGAGGGGACCTGTGAGGACCTGTGGGGACATGTGAGGACCTGTGGGGACCTGTGGGGACCTGTGGGGACCTGAGGGGACCTGTGGGGACCTGTGGGGACCTGTGGGGACCTGAGGGGACCTGTGGGGACATGTGAGGACCTGTGGGGACATGTGAGGACCTGTGGGGACCTGTGGGGACCTGAGGGGACCTGTGAGGACCTGTGGGGACATGTGAGGACCTGTGGGGACCTGTGGGGACCTGTAATGACCTGTGGGGACCTGTGAGGACCTGTGGGGACCTGAGGGGACCTGTGAGGACCTGTGGGGACCTGTAATGACCTGTGGGGTCCTGTGAGGACCTGTGGGGACCTGTGAGGACCTGTGGTAACCTGTAATGACCTGTGAGGACCTGTGGGGACCTGTGATGACCTGCGAGGACCTGTGATGACCTGTGGGGACCTGTAGGGACATGTGGGGACCTGTGGAGACATGTGAGGACCTGTGATGACCTGTGGGGACCTGTAGGGACATGTGGGGACCTGTGGAGACATGTGAGGACCTGTGATGACCTGTGGGGACCTGTAGGGACATGTGGGGACCTGTGGAGACATGTGAGGACATGTGGGGACCTGTAGGGTTTCATTGAGGTGCTGCAGCTGCTGCTCAACCTCCAGGACTTAAGGTGCTGTTTCCCTTTGACCCTCCAGGACTGAAGCTGCTTTTTTCCTCTGACCCTCCAGGGTCTCCTCTGACCCTCCAGGACTGAAGCTGCTTTTTTCCTCTGACCCTCCAGGGTCTCCTCTGACCCTCCAGGACTTAAGGTGCTGTTTCCCTTTGACCCTCCAGGACTGAAGCTGCTTTTTTCCTCTGACCCTCCAGGGTCTCCTCTGACCCTCCAGGACTGAAGCTGCTTTTTTCCTCTGACCCTCCAGGGTCTCCTCTGACCCTCCAGGACTTAAGGTGCTGTTTCCCTTTGACCCTCCAGGACTGAAGCTGCTTTTTTCCTCTGACCCTCCAGGGTCTCCTCTGACCCTCCAGGACTGAAGCTGCTTTTTTCCTCTGACCCTCCAGGGTCTCCTCTGACCCTCCAGGACTTAAGGTGCTGTTTCCCTTGACCCTCCAGGACTGAAGCTGCTTTTTTCCTCTGACCCTCCAGGGTCTCCTCTGACCCTCCAGGACTGAAGCTGCTTTTTTCTTCTGACCCTCCAGGGTCTCCTCTGACCCTCCAGGACTGAAGCTGCTGTTTCCCTCTAACCATCCAGGGTCTCCTCTGACCCTCCAGGACTGAAGCTGCTTTTTTCCTCTGACCTTCCAGGTCCCCTCTGACCATCCAGGACTGAAGCTGCTGTTTCCCTCTAACCATCCAGGGTCCCCTCTGACCCTCCTGGGTCTCCCCCTCATTAGCATTGACCATATACAGTCGTGTTTGGGTGTGTAGGGGGCGGAGCCTGAGGCATGTCCTTGCCCAATAGTCTGTGGCTGCAGGAGATTTTTAGAACTGTTGACGCCCAGTCTGACTGATGTGAAGGTGGATGTTTTTGAGCAGACGCACATTTACAAGTTTGGGTGTAAATGTACACCTTTTTATTAAGGATGGATAAATGAGCCCCCTGGTGTGAAACACACAGACACACACTCACACACACTAACCTCTGTGTTGTGATGTGTCATCTATTTCAGGTGCAGGAGAGAACCTGGAGAACACCATGACGGCCTTCCACCAGTGAGTAGAGAACCCTGGGAGTGTGTGTGTGTAAGAATGAGAGTGTGTCTGTGACTGAGTGTGTGTGTCTCTGTCTGTCCCGATGCCCCCCCACAGTGCTGTTGCTGTGGGTACAGACATGTTGGAGTTGGACTGTCACCTGACCAAAGACCAGCAGGTGGTCGTCTCTCATGATGGGAACCTGCAGCGATGCACCGGGCTGGACCGCCACGTGTCCCAGCTGGACTACAACGTGAGTGTCCCCACAGGACGTGTCCCCCAGGACGTGTCCACACAGGACGTGTCCCCACAGGACGTGTCCCCTCAGGACGTGTCCCCTCAGGACGTGTCCCCACAGGACGTGTCCCCTCAGGACGTGTCCCCACAGGACGTGTCCCCTCAGGACGTGTCCCCTCAGGACGTGTCCCCACAGGACGTGTCCACACAGGACGTGTCCCCACAGGACGTGTCCCCTCAGGACGTGTCCCCTCAGAACGTGTCCCCACAGGACGTGTCCCCACAGGACGTGTCCCCTCAGAACGTGTCCCCACAGGACGTGTCCCCACAGGACGTGTCCACACAGGACGTGTCCCCTCAGAACGTGTCCCCACAGGACGTGTCCCCTCAGGACGTGTCCCCACAGGACGTGTCCCCTCAGGACGTGTCCACACAGGACGTGTCCCCTCAGGACGTGTCCCCACAGGACGTGTCCCACACAGGACGTGTCCCCACAGGACGTGTCCCCTCATGACGTGTCTGCTTGTCAGATCGTCAGCTGATCCAGCTGTTGTCAGGGTTACTGTCTTCGTGTTGATAAATGGTGTTTGCTGAGTGTTTCTGGTCACATGACCCCAGTAACTCTGTGTGTGTGTGTGTGTGTGTGTGTGTGTGTGCAGGAGCTGCCGTCCTACCTGTGCAGGCTGGGCGTGACCTTCCAGAGAGGTACTGACGACCTGACCTCCTGACCCTGGCAGCTGCCCCCACCCTAACAGGCCTTCCTGCTCTGTGCAGAGTGTTTCTGTGAGGGGGGGGACACACGCATCCCCCTGCTCAGAGAGGTCTTTGAGGCCTTCCCCAACACCCCTGTCAACATCGACATCAAAGTCAACGATGACGCACTGATCACAAAGGTGTGTGTGTGTTGTCTGTTGTGTGTGTGTGTGTGCGTGTGTGTGTGTAACCTCCTGGCTCTCAGCAGGTCTCTGAGCTGGTTGTGAAGTACGAGAGGGAACATCTGACCGTCTGGGGCAACTCCAGCAACCAGATAGTGAAGAAGTGCTACAGAGAGGTGTGTGTGTGTGTCTGTGACCTGTGTGTGTGTGTCTGTGACCTGTGTGTGTGTGTGTCTGTGACCTGTGTGTGTGTGTGTCTGTGACCTGTGTGTGTGTGTGTCTGTGCCCTCTGACCTCTGCCCCCCCCCTGCAGAACCCCTCCATCCCGGTGCTCTTCAGCCTCCCCAGGGTGCTGCAGCTTCTGGGCCTCTTCTACTGCGGCCTGCTGCCCTTCGTGCCCCTGAAGGAGTCCTTCCTGGAGATCCCCATGCCCTCCATCCTCTCCAAGTACTGACCTTTGACCCCCAGGCCCGACCTTTGACCTCCCGGGCCTGACCCTCTTGTCCTGTTTAGGCTCCAGGAACCGGGCCGACTCAGCAGGACTCAGCGGCTGGTGGTGTGGCTGGCCGACCTGTAGGTCCCCTCAGATGTTCTCAGCTCCAGATGTTCAGCCTCACACCTTCATCCTCTTTGCAGGTTGCTGATGAGGAGATCTCTGTTTCAGCACCTGACTGCTCGGGGCATCCAGGTAGGCCTCAGATGACCCCCCCAACATGACTGTGACCCCCCCAGACATGACCGTGACCCCACTGACATGAACATGACCATCACCCTCCAACCTGACCGACAACATGACCCCACCCTCTGATTCCAGGTGTACTTGTGGGTGCTCAACGATGAAGAGGACTTCCAGAGGGCCTTTGATCTGGGGGCCACCGGGGTCATGACCGACTTCCCCACCAGGCTCAAACACTTCATGGACAGAAATGGGATTTCTAAACTGTAGTGAGGACCCCCCAGAGAGAGAGAGAGAGAGAGAGCCCCCCATACAGAGAGGGAGAGAGAGCGCCCCCCCCACAGACAGACATGTGTTTGACCTGGTGAGACCACTCTTCACACTTGTGAGGTGTGTGTGTGTGTGTGTGTGTGTGTGCGTGCGTGCGTGCGTGCGTGTGCGTGCGTGGGTGGGTGTGTGGGTGTGCGTGTGTGTGTGTGTGTGCGTGCGTGTGAGTGTGGGTGTGTGTGCGTGCGTGCGTGCTCCACTGGTACTGGTTCTGAACCAGTACCGCCCAGTGTGTCTCCCCTCAGCCCCCCCCTCCAGATAAAACAGATTTGACCCCCAACATCAAAGGAAGCAGCTTTAGGTTGGGACCGCTCTGGTAACCAGTAGTAACCAGTGCTGGAGTGTTTATACCTGAACACAGCAGTGCTTTGATCCTGACAGTTCAAAGACATGATGATAATGATGAAGATGGTATGGTTGCTCATTATTGATCTGTTTCTCATCTTGTTGGAATTGTTAATTTTTATCATATTGACTTATGTTATACTACATGTTGATTGTTATGTTAATTGTCATATTTACTTGTTATATGTAAAATAGTAGGTTAATTATTATATGTTGATCGTTGGCATATGTTGATTGTTATGGTAACGGTCATATATTGATTATTCTTTTATGTTGATTGTGATGGTAACAATCATATATTGATTATTCTTTTATGTTGATTGTGATGGTAACGATCATGTACTGATTGTTCTTTCATGTTGATTGTTGTTATGTAACGATCATGTACTGATTGTTCTTTCATGTTGATTGTGATGGTAACGATCATGTACTGATTGTTCTTTCATGTTGATTGTTGTTATGGTAACGATCATGTACTGATTGTTCTTTCATGTTGATTGTTGTTATGGTAACGATCATGTATTGATTGTTCTTTCATGTTGATTGTTCTGTTTTAAGAAGATGTGCTGTGGTTCCCCTGGTCCAGATGTTGGCCCTGTTGCTCTTTGTTCTTCTAAACTCCTTTAATCAATCATCAGCAGCCTGACTGGTTGAACCACCAGTTTACCAGCAGGGGGGCTCTGGCGGCCACCTACTGGTTATGGTTAGGGTTAACCCGCCTCCAGTGAAGGAGCTGAAAGACACACATCATTCTGATTTATTTCATTCATATGGCACCAGTAACCAGTAGCTGAACCAGAAACAGTAACAACACCAGTAACAGTACCAGTAGCAGCACCAGTAACCAGCACCAGTAACATAACCAGTAACAGCACCAGACTCAAACCTCCAGATCGTCTTGGGGGGGGGTGGCAACGAGAAACTGCTGCTAACAGGAAGAAACTTTGAGCAGAACCCAGCTCACACGGAGAGCTGGGTTGTCAGATCCTCCACCAGCTTCAGGTCCTCCATCAACACCACCAGCTTCAGGTCCACCACCAGCTTCAGGTCTACTACCACCACCAGCTTCAGGTCCACCACCAGCTTCAGGTCTACTACCACCACCAGCTTCAGGTCCTCCATCAACACCACCAGCTTCAGGTCCACCACCACCACCACCACCACCACCAGCTTCAGGTCCACCACCACCACCAGCTTTAGGTCTACCACCACCACCAGCTTTAGGTCTACCACCACCAGCTTCAGGTCCACCACCACCACCACCATCAGCTTCAGGTCCACCACCAACAGCTTCAGGTCCACCACCACCAACAGCTTCAGGTCCACCACCACCAGCTTCAGGTCTACCACAACCAACACAAACAGCTTCAGGTCCTCCACCAAAAGCTTCAGGTCCACCACCACCACCAGGTTCAGGTCCACCACCACCAGCTTCAGGTCTACCACAACCAACACAAACAGCTTCAGGTCCTCCACCAATAGCTTCAGGTCCACCACCAACAGCTTCAGGTCCACCACCACCACCAGCTTCAGGTCCTCCACCAATAGCTTCAGGTCCACCACCAACAGCTTCAGGTCCACCACCACCAACAGCTTCAGGTCCACCACCACCACCAACAGCTTCAGGACTACCACCAATAGCTTCAGGTCTACCACCAACAGCTTCAGGTCCACCACCACCACCAGCTTCAGGCCTACCACCAATAGCTTCAGGTCCACCACCAACAGCTTCAGGTCTACCACCACTACCAGCTTCAGGTCTACCACCACCAGCTTCAGGTCCACCACCACCACCAGCTTCAGGTCCACCACCAGCTTCAGGTCTACTACCACCACCAGCTTTAGGTCTACCACCACCAGCTTCAGGTCCTCCATCAACACCACCAGCTTCAGGCCCACCACCACCACCACCACCAGCTTCAGGTCCACCACCACCACCAGCTTTAGGTCTACCACCACCACCAGCTTTAGGTCTACCACCACCAGCTTCAGGTCCACCACCACCACCACCATCAGCTTCAGGTCCACCACCAACAGCTTCAGGTCCACCACCACCAACAGCTTCAGGTCCACCACCACCAGCTTCAGGTCTACCACAACCAACACAAACAGCTTCAGGTCCTCCACCAAAAGCTTCAGGTCCACCACCACTACCAGGTTCAGGTCCACCACCACCAGCTTCAGGTCTACCACAACCAACACAAACAGCTTCAGGTCCTCCACCAATAGCTTCAGGTCCACCACCAACAGCTTCAGGTCCACCACCACCACCAGCTTCAGGTCCTCCACCAATAGCTTCAGGTCCACCACCAACAGCTTCAGGTCCACCACCACCAACAGCTTCAGGTCCACCACCACCACCAACAGCTTCAGGTCCACCACCACCACCAACAGCTTCAGGACTACCACCAATAGCTTCAGGTCTACCACCAACAGCTTCAGGTCCACCACCACCACCAGCTTCAGGCCTACCACCAATAGCTTCAGGTCCACCACCAACAACTTCAGGTCTACCACCACTACCAGCTTCAGGTCTACCACCACCAGCTTCAGGTCCACCACCAGCTTCAGGTCCACCATCAGCTTCAGGCCTACCACCAATAGCTTCAGGTCTACCACCAACAGCTTCAGGTCTACCACCACTACCAGCTTCAGGTCTACCACCACCAGCTTCAGGTCCACCACCAACAGCTTCAGGTCTACCACCACTACCAGCTTCAGGTCTACCACCACCAGCTTCAGGTCCACCACCACCACCAGCTTCAGGTCCTCCACCACCAGCTTCAGGTCCACCAACAGCTTCAGGTCCACCACCAGCTTCAGGTCCACCACCAGCTTCAGGTCCACCATCAGCTTCAGGCCTACCACCAATAGCTTCAGGTCTACCACCAACAGCTTCAGGTCTACCACCACTACCAGCTTCAGGTCTACCACCACCAGCTTCAGGTCCACCACCACCACCAGCTTCAGGTCCTCCACCACCAGCTTCAGGTCCACCAACAGCTTCAGGTCCACCACCAGCTTCAGGTCCACCACCAGCTTCGGTCCCTCGCTTCGGCCTCCCTGCTTCGGTCTACCCGCAGCTGGGTCCACCACACGCTTCCGGTCCTCCACCACCAGCTTCGGTTACCCAGCTTAAGCTTCGGTCCACCACCAGCTTCAGGTCCACCACCAGCTTCGGCGCTGTGTGGACAGCTTCAGGTCCACCACCAGCTTCAGGTCCTCCACCACTACCAGCTTCAGGTCTACCACCACCAGCTTCAGGTCCACCACCACCACCAGCTTCAGGTCCACCACCAGCTTCAGGTCCACCACCAGCTTCAGGTCCTCCACCACTACCAGCTTCAGGTCTACCACCACCAGCTTCAGGTCCTCCACCACTACCAGCTTCAGGTCTACCACCACCAGCTTCAGGTCCACCACCACCACCAGCTTCAGGTCCACCACCACCACCAGCTTCAGGTCCTCCACCACCAGCTTCAGGTCCACCACCAGCTTCAGGTCCACACTCTGGCCTCACCTCACCTGTGAGGACACTAGGTGTGGCTGTGACGTCATTTACCTGTGGAGGATCTTAAAATGGCTCCTGTAGTCACTCATCAATAAAAGTCACTTGATTGAACCACCCGTCACCGGTGGAACCAGGAGGACCAGTGGGACCAGTAGAGCCAGTGGGACCAGACCCAGTCGTCCTGGTGGAGGTCCTGGTGGCTCTGCTCCTGCCAGGTGTTCCGGCTCAGGTGTCGCTGATCGACCAGATGTTTGATGGAGGTGACCAGCTGTCACCAGGATGTCTGTGACTCCTCCAGATCAAAGGCAGGCTCGGCTTTGATCATGTCCTGGGAGCTGACGGTCCAGGTGAGCAACACCTGAAGACCCCGCCCCCAGTGACACCCCCTCCCCCCCCCTCCCTGAACACCCCCCCCTCCCCCTCCCTGAACACACCCCCCCCTCCCCCCCTCCCCTCCCCTCCCTGAACACCCCCTCCTCCCCTCCCCTCCCCTCCCCCTCCCTGAACACCCCCTCCCTACCCCTCCCCTCCCCTCCCCCGACTCCCCCTCCCCTCGAACACCCCCCTCCCCCTCCCCTCCCCCGAACACCCCCTCCCCCCTCCCCCCTCCCCCTCCCCCCCTCCCTGAACACTCACTCCCTACCCCTCCCTCCCCCTCCCCCCTCCCTGAACACCCCCCTCCCCTCCCCTCCCCGAACACACCCCTCCCCTCCCTCCCCTGAACACTCCCCTCCTCCCCTCCCCCTCCTCCCTGAACACTCCCCTCCCTCCCTCCCCCTCCCTGAACACACCCCTCCCCCCTCCCCCCCCCCTCCCTGAACACACCCCCTCCCCCTCCCTGAACACTCCCTCCCTACCCCTCCCCCTCCCCTCCCTGAACACTCCCCCTCCCCTCCCCCTCCCCTCCCCCTCCCCTCCCTGAACACCCTCCCCTCCCCCTCCCTGACCCCCCCCCCTCCCTGAACACCCCCTCCCCCCTCCCTGAACACACCCCCCTGCCCCCCCCCCTCCTCCCTGAACACTCCCCTCCTCCCTCCCCCTCCCCCCTGAACACCCCCCCCCCTCCCTGAACACTCCCTCCTCCCTACCCCTCCCCCTCCCCCTCCCTGAACACCCCCCCCCCCTCCCTGAACACTCCCCCCTCCCCCCTCCCCTCCCCCTCCCTGAACACTCCCCCCCCCCCCCCCCTCCCTGAACACCCCCTCCCCCCCCCTCCCCTCCCTGAACACACCCCCCTCCCCCCCTCCCCCCTCCCTGAACACCCTCCCCCTCCCCCCCTCCCCCGAACACCCTCCCCCCTCCCCTCCCCCCTCCCCTGAACACCCTCCCCTCCCCCCTCCCCCCTCCCTGAACACACCCCCTCCCCTCCCCTCCCTCCCCCTCCCTGAACACACCCCCTCCCTCCCCCTCCCCAACACTCCCTCCCTCCCCCTCCCCCTCCCTGAACACCCTCCCCTCCCCTCCCCCCTCCCCCCGAACACCCTCCCTCCCCCCTCCCCCTCCCTGAACACACCCCCCTCCTCCCTCCCCCTCCCCCCGAACACCCTCCCCCCTGAACACTCCCTCCCTACCCCTCCCCCTCCCTCCCTGAACACCTCCCCCTCCCCTCCCCCTCCCCCTCCCCCTCCCCTCCCCCTCCCTCCCTGAACACCCTCCCCTCCCCCTCCCTGAACACCCCCCTCCCCCTCCCCGAACACACCCCTCCCCCCTCCCCTCCCCTCCCCTCCCTGAACACTCCCCCTCCCCTCCCCCTCCCTCCCCCTCCCTGAACACACCCCTCCCCCCCTCCCCTCCCCCTCCCCCTTCCCTGAACACACCCCCCCCCCCCTCCCCCCCTCCCTGAACACCCTCCCTCCCCTCCCCCTCCCCCCGAACACCCTCCCCCGAACACCCTCCCCTCCCCCCTCCCCTCAGCCCCTGAACACTCCCCTACCTCCCCTCCCTGAACACACCCTCCCTCCCCCTCCCCCAACACTCCCCCCCTCCCCCCTCTCCCTGAACACCCTCCCCCCCCCGAACACCCTCCCCTCCCTCCCCCAACACTCCCTCCCTCCCCCTCCCCCCTCCCTGAACACTCCCCCCTCCTCCCCTCCCTGAACACTCCCCCCGAACACTCCCCCCTCCCCCTCCCCCTCCTCCCCTCCTCCCCCCCCTCCTCCCCTCCTCCCCCTCCCCCCTCCCCCTCCAGGAAGCGGTTCCCTCCCAAGGTCGGGGGCGGGCCCAGTCCCGGCCGCAGGAGCCATGGTGGCGGACGCGCTGGTGTCCGCGGGCCTGCTCTTGGCGGTCGTCGCGCTCTGCCGCGTCCTGCGCGCGCTGCCGCGGCGCCGCCTGCGGCCGCACGCGGCGGAGCTGCTGAGCACCTTCCAGCTGTGCTGCTGCGCGCACGAGGCGCGGCTGCTGGCGGCGGCGGCGCCGCGGCTGGCGCTCGCGCTCACCTACCTGCTGACGCTGCTGCAGGCGCTCACGAGCGGCGGCGCCGCGGCCAACCCCGCGGCCGCGCTGGAGGCCGTCCTCCGCCGCGCCGCGTCGCGCCGCGCCGCGCTGCTCGGGGTCACGTGCCAGCTGGCCGGCGCCGCGGCCGCGCGCGCCGCCATGCCGCAGGTGTGGGGGCGGGGCTGGTCGGGGCTGCACGCGCGCCACGCCGCGTCCGGGTTCCGCTGCGAGAGCGCCGTGCACGCGCCGCTGCTGCACGCGGCCGCCGCGGAGCTGCTGTGCGCGTGCGTGGTCCAGACCGTCATCACGCACACGCGGGGCATGCGGGAGGACCTGCGCGTGCACGTGGTGGCCGCCACCATCACCGCCGTGGTCTACGCAGGTAAGACGGGTGGACGGGTGGACAGACAGGTGGACAGGTAGACAGGTAGACGGGCTGGTGGACAGACAGGTGGACAGGTGGACGGGTAGACGGGTAGACGGGCTGGTGGACAGACAGGTGGACGGGTAGACAGGTAGATGGACAAGTAGACAGACAGGTGGACGGGGAGATGGACAGGTAGACGGGTAGACGGGTAGACGGGCTGGTGGACAGACAGGTGGACAGGTAGACGGGTAGACGGGCTGGTGGACAGACAGGTAGACGGGCTGGTGGACGGACAGGTAGACGGGTAGGTGGACGGACAGGTAGACGGGTAGACAGGTAGATGGACAAGTAGACAGACAGGTGGACGGGGAGATGGACAGGTAGACGGGTAGACGGGCTGGTGGACAGACAGGTGGACAGGTAGACGGGTAGACGGGCTGGTGGACGGGGAGATGGACGGGTAGGTGGACGGACAGGTAGACGGGTAGACAGGTAGATGGACAAGTAGACAGACAGGTGGACGGGGAGATGGACAGGTAGACGGGTAGACGGGCTGGTGGACAGACAGGTAGACGGGGTAGACAGACAGGTGGACGGGGAGATGGACAAGTAGACAGACAGGTAGACGGGTAGACAGACAGGTGGACGGGGAGATGGACAGGTAGACGGGTAGACGGGCTGGTGGACGGACAGGTAGACGGGTAGACAGACAGGTGGACGGGGAGATGGACAAGTAGACAGACAGGTAGACGGGTAGACAGACAGGTGGACGGGGAGATGGACAGGTGGACGGGGAGATGGACAAGTAGACAGACAGGTGGACGGGGAGATGGACAGGTAGACGGGTAGACGGGCTGGTGGACGGACAGGTAGACGGGTAGACAGACAGGTGGACGGGGAGATGGACAAGTAGACAGACAGGTAGACGGGTAGACAGACAGGTGGACGGGGAGATGGACAAGTAGACAGACAGGTAGACGGGTAGACAGACAGGTGGACGGGGAGATGGACAGGTGGACGGGGAGATGGACAAGTAGACAGACAGGTGGGTGGAGAGATAGACGGGTAGATGGACAAGTAGACAGACAGGTGGATGGACAGGTAGACGGGTAGATGGACAGGTGGACAGACAGGTAGACAGGTAGATGGACAAGTAGACAGACAGGTGGATGGACAGGTAGAGAGGTGGACAGGTGGGTGGATGGACAGTTGGACGGAGAGGTGGACAGACAGGTGGGTAGGTAGACAGACAAGTAAATGGACCATTAGACGGATAGGTGTACGGACAGGTAGATGGACAAGTGGAACTTGTGATGTTTGAACATTGATCAACAGGAGTGTGTGTGTGTCCTGTGTGTGTGTCCTGTGTGTGTTTCTCCTGTGTGTGTCCTGTGTGTGTCCTGTGTGTGTTTCTCCTGTGTGTGTCCTGTGTGTGTGTCCTGTGTGTCCTGTGTGTGTCCTGTGTGTGTTTCTCCTGTGTGTGTCCTGTGTGTGTCCCCTGTGTGTGTCCCCTGTGTGTGTCCTGTGTGTCCTGTGTGTGTCCCCTGTGTGTGTCCTGTGTGTGTCCTGTGTCCCCTGTGTGTCCTGTGTGTGTCCTGTGTGTCCTGTGTGTCCTGTGTGTGTCCTGTGTGTGTCCTGTGTGTGTCCTGTGTCCCCTGTGTGTGTCCTGTGTGTCCTGTGTGTGTCCTGTGTGTGTCCTGTGTGTGTCCCCTGTGTGTGTCCTGTGTCCCCTGTGTGTGTCCTGTGTCCCCTGTGTGTGTCCTGTGTGTGTCCTGTGTGTGTCCTGTGTGTCCTGTGTGTGTCCCCTGTGTGTGTCCTGTGTGTCCTGTGTGTGTCCTGTGTGTGTCCTGTGTGTGTCCCCTGTGTGTGTCCTGTGTCCCCTGTGTGTCCTGTGTGTGTCCTGTGTGTGTCCTGTGTCCCCTGTGTGTGTCCTGTGTGTCCTGCGTCCCCGTCCAGCTGGAGGTGTCTCCGGGGCTGTGTTCAACCCCGCGCTGGCCTTCTCGGTGCAGTTCCCCTGTGGGGGCAGCAGCTCCCTGGACTACGTCCTGGTCTACTGGATCAGCCCCCTCATAGGTCAGTCCCGGGCTCCGGAGGTCAAAGGTCACGCTGCTGAACACGCACACACCCCCTGTCCGCAGTTCGTCTGCGTTACCATGGCGATGGCTCTGTTGCAGGTACGACTGGCTCGGTGCTGCTGTCTGATCAAATCCTCCCGGCGATGAGGAGGTCGTCTCCTACGAAGACGAAGACGACCTGAGCTGGCGTCAAGTCGCTTGTGTCCGCTGTCGGCGACGCGCCCAGACTCCGATAATCAAAAATCAGAAGTGTGGCGTCAGCAATTCGCTCACTCTTGTGGTCTTCAGCCGGACGAGAGGAGCTCAGACCTTCACCTGCTTCCAATCAAAGGCAGTGCGGAGGGATCAAAGGCAGGGTGGAGGAGATCAAAGGCAGGGTGGAGGAGATCAAAGGCAGGGTGGAGGGATCAAAGGCAGGGTGGAGGGATCAAAGGCAGGGGTGGAGGGATCAAAGGCAGGGTGGAGGGCCTTTGCTGCGAACAGATTTGTAGAAGTTTGGAGGAACCTGGAGATACAAGTTCCTGTGAATCCTCTCACACCTTCACTGACTTTACCACTCTGGACCTTTACCACTCTGGACCTTTACCACTCTGGATCCGCTCGAATGTGCCTGGAAAACTGATAAACGAGATGAAACTGATAAACGAGATGAAACTGATAAACGAGATGAAATTGATAAACTTGATGAAATTGATAAGAGATGAAACTGATAAACGAGATGAAACTGATAAACGAGATGAAATTGATAAGAGATGAAACTGATAAACGAGATAAAACTGATAAACGAGATGAAACTGATAAACGTAAAGTGATAAAAGTGGTGAATGGGTGAATGTAATAAAGTGATAACTGACTAGAGTCTCTATTTCTGGACCTTGTGACTGACGTTCACTTGCAGCTGTGCCAGATGTTGCAGCTGGGACTCAAACCCACAACCTCAGACAGCTGACCAGAGGTGGACCCTCATCCCCGTGACCTTTGACCTTTGATGTCAGCCTCACCCACAGAGACAAACGGGGGGCGTACAAAAACTATGCTTTTATTGACAAGTACAAAGTTTTGTTGAACACGAAGAGAAAAGTCATTTTGGTCGATGAGGGTCTGAGGAGGCTCCGCCCCCGAGCAGGGCGGGAGACACAACCATGGGGACGCCCATCTGAGGAGAGAGGACAGCGTGAGGGCGGGACTTCCTGTCAGGTGAGCGCAGGTGCAGGCAGGCGTCAGCTTACCAGTGGTCCACGTCTGCATCCTCAAACTGGCCCGGCTCCAGGGACGCTGCGTCCACCTCCATCCCATCTGCAACACACGCAGGGTCTGAGGGCGTCTGAGGGCTTGAGGGGGGTCTCAGGGTCTGGGGGCTGTGGCCCCCCCAGCCTGTAGCCCCTGGCCCCGCCCCCCTTAGGCCACCCTCAAAGGTGTCCTTGTCCTCACCCCCTTGCCCCCCCGGTCACCTTCAAAGGTGTCCCTGTTGTCCTCGGTCCTCACCCCCCCTGCCCCCCCTCTCTGACCCCCCGGTCACCTTCAAAGGTGTCCCTGTTGTCCTCGGTCCTCACCCCCCTGCCCCCTCTCTGACCCCCGGTCACCTTCAAAGGTGTCCCTGTTGTCCTCGGTCCTCCCACCCCCCTGCCCCCCTCTCTGACCCCCCCGGTCACCTTCAAAGGTGTCCCTGTTGTCCTCGGTCCGGACCCCCGCCATGTGGAAGTGGGCCTGCTGGGACAGCATCCCCTCCAGCCTCTCCAGCGTGGCCCTGCCCTCCGGCGTCAGCGCAGACAGACCCTCCTCATACGGGTAGAAGGTGGACACGTCCCCCTGGGACAGGTCTGGACAGGGGACACGGGAGACTCAGGGGGACACCAGGGGGGACACACAAGCCTGGACACCTCCCTCAAGATCCATAGGCAGGCAACACTCACTCACTCACTCACTCACACTCTCACACTCTCACACTCTCACACTCTCACACTCTCACACTCTCACACTCTCTCTCACACACACACACACACACACACACACACACACTCATTAATGTGCAGTTATGACAGCTTCATCTTACCTGCCTCTGTACCCAGGGAACCAACAGGTGGGGCGGGTGAGAGGGAGAGAGACAGAGAGGGATAGGGAGAGAGGTAGAGAGAGGGGATGGGGAGGGAGAGAGAGAGAGGGAAAAAGAGAGGGATAGGGAGGGAGAGTGAGCAAGAAAGAGGGGGCAGAGGGAAAGAGAGAGAGAGGGAGAGAGAGAGTGGGAGAAAGAGGGAGAGAGAGGGAGGGGGAAGAGAGAGAGGAGGGGGACAGAGAGGGAGAGAGAGGGAGAGAGTTAGACCACACTCAATCCTTATTTTAATTACTTTATTACTTGTATTGTCTACTTTTATTCTACTACTATTGATTACTTGTATTGACTACCTGTCCCGACTACCTGTCCCGACTACTTGTATTGTCTACTTGTCCCGACTACTTGTATTGATTACTTGTATTGACTACCTGTCCCGACTACTTGTATTGATTACTTGTATTGACTACCTGTCCCGACTACTTGTATTGTCTACTTGTCCCGACTACTTGTATTGATTACTTGTATTGACTACCTGTCCCAACTACTTGTATTAACAACTACTTGTCCTGACTACTTGTATTGATTACTTGTCCCGACTACTTGTATTAATTACTTGTCCCGACTACTTGTATTGATTACTTGTCCCGACTACTTGTCCCGACTACTTGTATTGATTACTTGTCCCGACTACTTGTATTAATTACTTGTCCCGACTACTTGTCCCGACTACTTGTATTAATTACTTGTCCCGACTACTTGTATTGATTACTTGTCCCGACTACTTGTATTAATTACTTGTCCCGACTACTTGTCCCGACTACTTGTATTAATTACTTGTCCCGACTACTTGTATTAATTACTTGTCCCGACTACTTGTATTAATTACTTGTCCCGACTACTTGTATTAATTACTTGTCCTGACTACTTGTCCCGACTACTTGTATTAATTACTTGTCCCGACTACTTGTATTAATTACTTGTCCCGACTACTTGTATTAATTACTTGTCCTGACTACTTGTCCCGACTACTTGTATTAATTACTTGTCCCGACTACTTGTATTAATTACTTGTCCCGACTACTTGTATTAATTACTTGTCCTGACTACTTGTCCCGACTACTTGTATTAATTACTTGTCCCGACTACTTGTATTAATTACTTGTCCCGACTACTTGTATTAATTACTTGTCCTGACTACTTGTCCCGACTACTTGTATTAATTACTTGTCCCGACTACTTGTATTAATTACTTGTCCTGACTACTTGTCCCGACTACTTGTATTAATTACTTGTCCCGACTACTTGTATTAATTACTTGTCCCGACTACTTGTATTAATTACTTGTCCTGACTACTTGTCCCGACTACTTGTATTAATTACTTGTCCCGACTACTTGTATTAATTACTTGTCCTGACTACTTGTCCCGACTACTTGTATTAATTACTTGTCCCGACTACTTGTATTAATTACTTGTCCTGACTACTTGTCCCGACTACTTGTATTAATTACTTGTCCCGACTACTTGTATTAATTACTTGTCCCGACTACTTGTATTAATTACTTGTCCTGACTACTTGTATTGATTACTTTTCCCGACTATTTGTCCCGACTACTTGTATTAATTACTTGTCCCGACTACTTGTCCCGACTACTTGTATTAATTATTTGTCCCGACTACTTGTATTAATTACTTGTCCCGACTACTTGTATTAATTACTTGTCCTGACTACTTGTATTGATTACTTTTCCCGACTATTTGTCCTGACTACTTGTATTAATTACTTGTCCCGACTACGTGTCCCGACTACTTGTATTAATTACTTGTCCCGACTACTTGCATTAATTACTTGTCCTGACTACTTGTCCCGACTACTTGTATTAATTACTTGTCCCGACTACTTGTATTAATTACTTGTCCTGACTACTTGTATTAATTACTTGTCCTGACTACTTGTATTGATTACTTTTCCCGACTATTTGTCCCGACTACTTGTATTAATTACTTGTCCCAACTACTTGTATTAATTACTTGTCCCGACTACTTGTCCCGACTACTTGTATTAATTACTTGTCCTGACTACTTGTATTGATTACTTGTCCCAACTACTTGTCCCGACTACTTGTATTGATTACTTGTCCCAACTACTTGTATTAATTACTTGTCCCGACTACTTGTATTAATTACTTGTCCTGACTACTTGTATTAATTACTTTTCCCGACTATTTGTCCTGACTACTTGCATTGACTACTTGTCCCAACTACTTGTATTAATTACTTGTCCCGACTACTTGTATTAATTACTTGTCCCGACTACTTGTATTAATTACTTGTCCCGACTACTTGTATTAATTACTTGTCCTGACTACTTGTATTGATTACTTTTCCTGACTATTTGTCCCGACTACTTGTATTAATTACTTGTCCTGACTACTTGTATTGATTACTTGTCCCAACTACTTGTCCCGACTACTTGTATTGATTACTTGTCCCAACTACTTGTATTAATTACTTGTCCCGACTACTTGTATTAATTACTTGTCCCGACTACTTGTATTGATTACTTGTCCCAACTACTTGTATTAATTACTTGTCCCGACTACTTGTATTAATTACTTGTCCCGACTACTTGTATTGATTACTTGTCCCAACTACTTGTATTAATTACTTGTCCCGACTACTTGTACCGCAGGTGTGGGGGCGGGGCTGGTCGGGGCTGCACGCGCGCCACGCCGCGTCCGGGTTCCGCTGCGAGAGCGCCGTGCACGCGCCGCTGCTGCACGCGGCCGCCGCGGAGCTGCTGTGCGCGTGCGTGGTCCAGACCGTCATCACGCACACGCGGGGCATGCGGGAGGACCTGCGCGTGCACGTGGTGGCCGCCACCATCACCGCCGTGGTCTACGCAGGTAAGACGGGCGGACGGGTGGACAGACAGGTGGACAGGTAGACGGGTAGACAGACAGGTGGACGGGGAGATGGACAAGTAGACAGACAGGTAGACGGGTAGGTGGACGGACAGGTAGACGGGTAGACAGGTAGATGGACAAGTAGACAGACAGGTGGACGGGGAGATGGACAGGTAGACGGGTAGACGGGCTGGTGGACAGACAGGTGGACAGGTAGACGGGTAGACGGGCTGGTGGACGGGGAGATGGACGGGTAGGTGGACGGACAGGTAGACGGGTAGACAGGTAGATGGACAAGTAGACAGACAGGTGGACGGGGAGATGGACAGGTAGACGGGTAGACGGGCTGGTGGACAGACAGGTAGACGGGTAGACAGACAGGTGGACGGGGAGATGGACAAGTAGACAGACAGGTAGACGGGTAGACAGACAGGTGGACGGGGAGATGGACAGGTAGACGGGTAGACGGGGCTGGTGGACGGACAGGTAGACGTAGACGGGTAGACAGACAGGTGGACGGGGAGATGGACAAGTAGACAGACAGGTAGACGGGTAGACAGACAGGTGGACGGGGAGATGGACAGGTGGACGGGGAGATGGACAAGTAGACAGACAGGTGGACGGGGAGATGGACAGGTAGACGGGTAGACGGGCTGGTGGACGGACAGGTAGACGGGGGGGCGGGTAGACAGACAGGTGGACGGGGAGATGGACAAGTAGACAGACAGGTAGACGGGTAGACAGACAGGTGGACGGGGAGATGGACAAGTAGACAGACAGGTAGACGGGTAGACAGACAGGTGGACGGGGAGATGGACAGGTGGACGGGGAGATGGACAAGTAGACAGACAGGTGGGTGGAGAGATAGACGGGTAGATGGACAAGTAGACAGACAGGTGGATGGACAGGTAGACGGGTAGATGGACAGGTGGACAGACAGGTAGACAGGTAGATGGACAAGTAGACAGACAGGTGGATGGACAGGTAGAGAGGTGGACAGGTGGGTGGATGGACAGTTGGACGGAGAGGTGGACAGACAGGTGGGTAGGTAGACAGACAAGTAAATGGACCATTAGACGGATAGGTGTACGGACAGGTAGATGGACAAGTGGAACTTGTGATGTTTGAACATTGATCAACAGGAGTGTGTGTGTGTCCTGTGTGTGTGTCCTGTGTGTGTTTCTCCTGTGTGTGTCCTGTGTGTGTCCTGTGTGTGTTTCTCCTGTGTGTGTCCTGTGTGTGTGTCCTGTGTGTCCTGTGTGTGTCCTGTGTGTGTTTCTCCTGTGTGTGTCCTGTGTGTGTCCCCTGTGTGTGTCCCCTGTGTGTGTCCTGTGTGTCCTGTGTGTGTCCCCTGTGTGTGTCCTGTGTGTGTCCTGTGTCCCCTGTGTGTCCTGTGTGTGTCCTGTGTGTCCTGTGTGTCCTGTGTGTGTCCTGTGTGTGTCCTGTGTGTGTCCTGTGTCCCCTGTGTGTGTCCTGTGTGTCCTGTGTGTGTCCTGTGTGTGTCCTGTGTGTGTCCCCTGTGTGTGTCCTGTGTCCCCTGTGTGTGTCCTGTGTCCCCTGTGTGTGTCCTGTGTGTGTCCTGTGTGTGTCCTGTGTGTCCTGTGTGTGTCCCCTGTGTGTGTCCTGTGTGTCCTGTGTGTGTCCTGTGTGTGTCCTGTGTGTGTCCCCTGTGTGTGTCCTGTGTCCCCTGTGTGTCCTGTGTGTGTCCTGTGTGTGTCCTGTGTGTCCTGTGTGTCCTGTGTGTCCTGCGTCCCCGTCCAGCTGGAGGTGTCTCCGGGGCTGTGTTCAACCCCGCGCTGGCCTTCTCGGTGCAGTTCCCCTGTGGGGGCAGCAGCTCCCTGGACTACGTCCTGGTCTACTGGATCAGCCCCCTCATAGGTCAGTCCCGGGCTCCGGAGGTCAAAGGTCACGCTGCTGAACACGCACACACCCCCTGTCCGCAGTTCGTCTGCGTTACCATGGCGATGGCTCTGTTGCAGGTACGACTGGCTCGGTGCTGCTGTCTGATCAAATCCTCCCGGCGATGAGGAGGTCGTCTCCTACGAAGACGAAGACGACCTGAGCTGCGTCGTCGCTTGTGTCCGCTGTCGGCGACGCGTCCAGACTTCGATAATCAAAAATCAGAAGTGTGGCGTCAGCAATTCGCTCACTCTTGTGGTCTTCAGCCGGACGAGAGGAGCTCAGACCTTCACCTGCTTCCAATCAAAGGCAGTGCGGAGGGATCAAAGGCAGGGTGGAGGAGATCAAAGGCAGGGTGGAGGAGATCAAAGGCAGGGTGGAGGGATCAAAGGCAGGGTGGAGGGATCAAAGGCAGGGTGGAGGGATCAAAGGCAGGGTGGAGGGCCTTTGCTGCGAACAGATTTGTAGAAGTTTGGAGGAACCTGGAGATACAAGTTCCTGTGAATCCTCTCACACCTTCACTGACTTTACCACTCTGGACCTTTACCACTCTGGACCTTTACCACTCTGGATCCGCTCGAATGTGCCTGGAAAACTGATAAACGAGATGAAACTGATAAACGAGATGAAACTGATAAACGAGATGAAATTGATAAACTTGATGAAATTGATAAGAGATGAAACTGATAAACGAGATGAAACTGATAAACGAGATGAAATTGATAAGAGATGAAACTGATAAACGAGATAAAACTGATAAACGAGATGAAACTGATAAACGAGATGAAACTGATAAACGTAAAGTGATAAAAGTGGTGAATGGGTGAATGTAATAAAGTGATAACTGACTAGAGTCTCTATTTCTGGACCTTGTGACTGACGTTCACTTGCAGCTGTGCCAGATGTTGCAGCTGGGACTCAAACCCACAACCTCAGACAGCTGACCAGAGGTGGACCCTCATCCCCGTGACCTTTGACCTTTGATGTCAGCCTCACCCACAGAGACAAACGGGGGGGCGTACAAAAACTATGCTTTTATTGACAAGTACAAAGTTTTGTTGAACACGAAGAGAAAAGTCATTTTGGTCGATGAGGGTCTGAGGAGGCTCCGCCCCCGAGCAGGGCGGGAGACACAACCATGGGGACGCCCATCTGAGGAGAGAGGACAGCGTGAGGGCGGGACTTCCTGTCAGGTGAGCGCAGGTGCAGGCAGGCGTCAGCTTACCAGTGGTCCACGTCTGCATCCTCAAACTGGCCCGGCTCCAGGGACGCTGCGTCCACCTCCATCCCATCTGCAACACACGCAGGGTCTGAGGGCATCTGAGGGCTTGAGGGGGGTCTCAGGGTCTGGGGGCTGTGGCCCCCCCAGCCTGTAGCCCCCTGGCCCCGCCCCCCTTAGGCCACCCTCAAAGGTGTCCTTGTCCTCACCCCCTTGCCCCCCGGTCACCTTCAAAGGTGTCCCTGTTGTCCTCGGTCCTCACCCCCTGCCCCCTCTCTGACCCCCCCCAGTCACCTTCAAAGGTGTCCCTGTTGTCCTCGGTCCTCACCCCCCTGCCCCCCCTCTCTGACCCCCCGGTCACCTTCAAAGGTGTCCCTGTTGTCCTCGGTCCTCACCCCCCCTGCCCCCCCTCTCTGACCCCCCCCGGTCACCTTCAAAGGTGTCCCTGTTGTCCTCGGTCCGGACCCCCGCCATGTGGAAGTGGGCCTGCTGGGACAGCATCCCCTCCAGCCTCTCCAGCGTGGCCCTGCCCTCCGGCGTCAGCGCAGACAGACCCTCCTCATACGGGTAGAAGGTGGACACGTCCCCCTGGGACAGGTCTGGACAGGGGACACGGGAGACTCAGGGGGACACCAGGGGGGACACACAAGCCTGGACACCTCCCTCAAGATCCATAGGCAGGCAACACTCACTCACTCACTCACACACTCACACACTCACACACTCACACACTCACACTCTCACACTCTCACACTCTCACACTCTCACACTCTCACACTCTCACACTCTCACACTCTCTCTCACACACACACACACACACACACACACACACACTCATTAATGTGCAGTTATGACAGCTTCATCTTACCTGCCTCTGTACCCAGGGAACCAACAGGTGGGGCGGGTGAGAGGGAGAGAGACAGAGAGGGATAGGGAGAGAGGTAGAGAGAGGGGATGGGGAGGGAGAGAGAGAGAGGGAAAAAGAGAGGGATAGGGAGGGAGAGTGAGCAAGAAAGAGGGGGCAGAGGGAAAGAGAGAGAGAGGGGAGAGAGAGAGTGGGAGAAAGAGGGAGAGAGAGGGAGGGGGAAGAGAGAGAGGAGGGGGACAGAGAGGGAGAGAGAGGGAGAGAGTTAGACCACACTCAATCCTTATTTTAATTACTTTATTACTTGTATTGTCTACTTTTATTCTACTACTATTGATTACTTGTATTGACTACCTGTCCCGACTACCTGTCCCGACTACTTGTATTGTCTACTTGTCCCGACTACTTGTATTGATTACTTGTATTGACTACCTGTCCCGACTACTTGTATTGATTACTTGTATTGACTACCTGTCCCGACTACTTGTATTGTCTACTTGTCCCGACTACTTGTATTGATTACTTGTATTGACTACCTGTCCCAACTACTTGTATTAACAACTACTTGTCCTGACTACTTGTATTGATTACTTGTCCCGACTACTTGTATTAATTACTTGTCCCGACTACTTGTATTAATTACTTGTCCCGACTACTTGTATTGATTACTTGTCCCGACTACTTGTCCCGACTACTTGTATTGATTACTTGTCCCGACTACTTGTATTAATTACTTGTCCCGACTACTTGTCCCGACTACTTGTATTAATTACTTGTCCCGACTACTTGTATTGATTACTTGTCCCGACTACTTGTATTAATTACTTGTCCCGACTACTTGTCCCGACTACTTGTATTAATTACTTGTCCCGACTACTTGTATTAATTACTTGTCCCGACTACTTGTATTAATTACTTGTCCCGACTACTTGTATTAATTACTTGTCCTGACTACTTGTCCCGACTACTTGTATTAATTACTTGTCCCGACTACTTGTATTAATTACTTGTCCCGACTACTTGTATTAATTACTTGTCCTGACTACTTGTCCCGACTACTTGTATTAATTACTTGTCCCGACTACTTGTATTAATTACTTGTCCCGACTACTTGTATTAATTACTTGTCCTGACTACTTGTCCCGACTACTTGTATTAATTACTTGTCCCGACTACTTGTATTAATTACTTGTCCCGACTACTTGTATTAATTACTTGTCCTGACTACTTGTCCCGACTACTTGTATTAATTACTTGTCCCGACTACTTGTATTAATTACTTGTCCTGACTACTTGTCCCGACTACTTGTATTAATTACTTGTCCCGACTACTTGTATTAATTACTTGTCCCGACTACTTGTATTAATTACTTGTCCTGACTACTTGTCCCGACTACTTGTATTAATTACTTGTCCCGACTACTTGTATTAATTACTTGTCCTGACTACTTGTCCCGACTACTTGTATTAATTACTTGTCCCGACTACTTGTATTAATTACTTGTCCTGACTACTTGTCCCGACTACTTGTATTAATTACTTGTCCCGACTACTTGTATTAATTACTTGTCCCGACTACTTGTATTAATTACTTGTCCTGACTACTTGTATTGATTACTTTTCCCGACTATTTGTCCCGACTACTTGTATTAATTACTTGTCCCGACTACTTGTCCCGACTACTTGTATTAATTACTTGTCCCGACTACTTGTATTAATTACTTGTCCCGACTACTTGTATTAATTACTTGTCCTGACTACTTGTATTGATTACTTTTCCCGACTATTTGTCCTGACTACTTGTATTAATTACTTGTCCCGACTACGTGTCCCGACTACTTGTATTAATTACTTGTCCCGACTACTTGCATTAATTACTTGTCCTGACTACTTGTCCCGACTACTTGTATTAATTACTTGTCCCGACTACTTGTATTAATTACTTGTCCTGACTACTTGTATTAATTACTTGTCCTGACTACTTGTATTGATTACTTTTCCCGACTATTTGTCCCGACTACTTGTATTAATTACTTGTCCCAACTACTTGTATTAATTACTTGTCCCGACTACTTGTCCCGACTACTTGTATTAATTACTTGTCCTGACTACTTGTATTGATTACTTGTCCCAACTACTTGTCCCGACTACTTGTATTGATTACTTGTCCCAACTACTTGTATTAATTACTTGTCCCGACTACTTGTATTAATTACTTGTCCTGACTACTTGTATTAATTACTTTTCCCGACTATTTGTCCTGACTACTTGCATTGACTACTTGTCCCAACTACTTGTATTAATTACTTGTCCCGACTACTTGTATTAATTACTTGTCCCGACTACTTGTATTAATTACTTGTCCCGACTACTTGTATTAATTACTTGTCCTGACTACTTGTATTGATTACTTTTCCTGACTATTTGTCCCGACTACTTGTATTAATTACTTGTCCTGACTACTTGTATTGATTACTTGTCCCAACTACTTGTCCCGACTACTTGTATTGATTACTTGTCCCAACTACTTGTATTAATTACTTGTCCCGACTACTTGTATTAATTACTTGTCCCGACTACTTGTATTGATTACTTGTCCCAACTACTTGTATTAATTACTTGTCCCGACTACTTGTATTAATTACTTGTCCCGACTACTTGTATTGATTACTTGTCCCAACTACTTGTATTAATTACTTGTCCCGACTACTTGTATTAATTACTTGTCCCGACTACTTGTATTAATTATTTGTCCTGATTACTTGTATTGATTACTTGTCCCGACTACTTGTATTAATTACTTGTCCCGACTACTTGTATTACTTGTCCCGACTACTTGTATTAATTACTTGTCCTGACTACTTGTATTGATTACTTTTCCCGACTATTTGTCCTGACTACTTGTATTAATTACTTGTCCCGACTACTTGTATTGATTACTTGTCCCAACTACTTGTATTAATTACTTGTCCTGACTACTTGTATTGATTACTTGTCCCGACTACTTGTATTAATTACTTGTCCTGACTACTTGTATTGATTACTTTTCCCGACTATTTGTCCTGACTACTTGTATTAATTACTTGTCCTGACTACTTGTATTGATTACTTGTCCCGACTACTTGTATTAATTACTTGTCCTGACTACTTGTATTGATTACTTTTCCCGACTATTTGTCCTGACTACTTGTATTAATTACTTGTCCCGACTACTTGTATTGATTACTTGTCCCAACTACTTGTATTAATTACTTGTCCTGACTACTTGTATTGATTACTTGTCCCGACTACTTGTATTGATTACTTGTCCCAACTACTTGTATTAATTACTTGTCCTGACTACTTGTATTGATTACTTGTCCCGACTACTTGTATTGATTACTTGTCCCGACTACTTGTATTAATTACTTGTCCTGACTACTTGTATTGATTACTTTTCCCGACTATTTGTCCTGACTACTTGTATTGATTACTTGCACTGATTGAACTTGTCTCTGTGGCCCATTACTTGAAGCGGTCACTCGGTTACTACGGTAACGGTGGTCCCTACCGGCCCCCTCCAGGTCGTACTCGTCTCCTTCAAAGTCGCTGTCAGAGTCTTCATCCTCTGGGTCTGGATGAAGGGCCTGGCACTCACACATGGCTGAGAACATGGCCTCCACTGACACAAACAGAGAGAGAGAGAGCGAGAGAGACACACACACAGGACACATCAGGACACACTACTCCAGCTGTTGCAACATCTCAGCATCTGGCGGCACCATCAACCCACTCACGTGCTGTCTTATCGCTGGGCACAAAGCGAATCTCTGTGATCACTCCCTCTTCATCATCGTCGCTGCTCCCGCTGTCGTCCTCATCCTCACCTGCCCTCTCCTCCATGTTGGCCTCGTTCTCATCTGGGGGGGGGCACAGTTTGGATTGAGTGTGGAGCACCGAGGACACTCTAGGACCAGGGTCCAGGACCACGACCCAGGACAACACAGTCCAGGAGACCATGGTCCAGCAGACACTCCGGGAGACCACGGTCCAGGAGACCACGGTCCAGGAGACCACGGTCCAGGAGACCACGGTCCAGAAGACATTCCGGGAGACCACGGTCCAGGAGACCACGGTCCAGAGAACCTGGCCTAACTCTGGGTTTAGTGTTTCATTAAATAATCATTTAATTTAAAGTTTCTAACGACTTCACCGATTATTTGGAAGTCCTAAACCAGGGCTGGGATAGATCTCCTGATGTCCCTCCTGATGTCTCACCTGATGTCCCACCTGTCTCACCCGCCCTGTCTCACCTGATGTCCCACCTGTCTCACCTGCCAGTCTTCCATTGACCATCACGTACAGGTGTTCTTCAGGGTGGGTGCTGAGGTCTCTGGAGATGGCATGGAGGCTGATGCTGGGATACTCCAGGGAGAAACCCATCCCAGACCCATCGACCCAGGACAGGCGCCTGGGGGACACAGGTCATGGTCAGGTTCACCTACGCCTCGACCCCCCCATACTCACCCCTCAGCCACCAGCAGGGTGCCCCCCTCACCCCCGTCCCCCCGTCTCACCCCTCGGCCACCAGCAGGGTGCCCCCCTCACCCCCCTCACCCCCCTCACCCCTCGGCCACCAGCAGGGTGCCCCCCTCACCCCCCTCACCCCCGTCTCACCCCTCGGCCACCAGCAGGGTGCCCCCCTCACCCCCCTCACCCCCGTCTCACCCCTCAGCCACCAGCAGGGTGCCCCCTCACCCCCTCACCCCCGTCTCCCCGTCTCACCCCTCGGCCACCAGCAGGGTGCCCCCCTCACCCCCGTCTCACCCCTCACCCCCGTCTCACCCCTCGGCCACCAGCAGGGTGCCCCCCTCACCCCCCTCACCCCCGTCTCCCCGTCTCACCCCTCGGCCACCAGCAGGGTGCCCCCCTCACCCCCGTCTCACCCCTCACCCCCGTCTCACCCCCTCAGCCACCAGCAGGGTGCCCCCTCACCCCCGTCTCCCCGTCTCACCCCTCGGCCACCAGCAGGGTGCCCCCGCCCAGGCTCTTCCCGTCCACCTGCGCCTCGGTGCGGCCCTGCTGCAGCCGGACTCCCTCAGTGGGAGGAACGAGGCTCTTGAGCAGAACCATGGCGGGGTTCTGGAGCGGCTCGGTCCTGATCCTGCAGGGGCGAAAGTCCTGGTCCTGACTCGGTCCCGGTCCTACCTCGGTCCTGGTCCTGTCCCTGACTCGTCCCGGTCCCGGTCCCGGTTCTGGTTCCGGACCTTTAATAACCCTCAGAACCAGCGGGACTCAAAAATGGAGCCTTCGACGACACAAACGCTACTTCCGGTGACGTCGTCTTCTTCCCCGCTCTTCAGCCGTCACGTGGCCCTGCAGCGCCGCCCCCCGTCACGGCGGCGCAGCGCACCTTCGTCTGAGCCAGGTAGCTCCAGATCCAGGATCCAGGTAGATCCAGATCCAATTCCAGGTCCAGGTCCAGGTAGATGCAGATCCAGGATCTAAGTCCAGATCCAGATCCAGGTACAGATCCAGGATCCAGGTAGATCCAGATCCAGGTAGATCCAGTCCTGTAGAAAGTGGTCCTGTGGACCTTCAGGGTCTGACCTCCTGGTGTCAACACAACTCCTGTGTGTAGCGTGTTCGGTGTTGTGTGTTTAGCGTTGTGTGTTCAGTGTGTTGTGATCAGTGTTGTGTTGTGTTCAGTGTTGTGTGTTCGGTGTTGTGTGTTTAGCGTTGTGTGTTCAGTATCGTGTTCAGTGTGTTATGTTCAGTGTTGTGTATTCGGTGTTGTGTGTTTAAGGTAAGATAGACTTTATTCATCCCACATCGGGGAAATTCACGCATTACAGTGGCAGCCCCAGTGTACAGTGCAAAATAGTACTAAAAGAAAGAGAAATAAAATAAAAAGACTCTAATATTATGTACAGCATGCTATGTACATTATGTTGTGTACATTACTATGTACATTATGTTGTGTACATTACTATGTACATTATGCATTATATACAGAAAATTAAGTTATATACAGGAGGAATATACAGAGGGAATGTACAAAATGGATATACAGAGGCAGGATAAAAACTCAAGGTGCAATTGGAGATGTGCAAATAAGGCATTCAAGAGGTAGGAATTAGTGTGTGTTTAGTGTGTTGTGTTCAGTGTGTTGTATTTGGTGTTGCGTGTTCAGTGTTGCGTTGTTCAGTATTGTGTTGTGTTCTGTGTTGTGTATTCAGTGTTGTGTTCAGTATTGTGTTGTGTTCAGTGTTGTGTTCCGTGTTGTGTATTCAGTGTTCTGTGTTGTGTTCAGTGTTGCGTTGTTCAGTGTTGTGTGTTCAGTATTGTGTTGTGTTCAGTGTTGTGTTCCGTGTTGTGTATTCAGTGTTTTGTGTTCTGTGTTGTGTTCAGTGTTGCGTTGTTCAGTATTGTGTTGTGTTCAGTGTTGTGTGTTCAGTGCTGTGTATTCAGTGTTGTGTTGAGTATTGTGTTGTGTCCGGTGTCGTGTTGTGTTCAGTGTCGTGTTGTGTTCAGTGTTGTGTTGTGTTGAGTATTGTGTTGTGTCCGGTGTTGTGTTCAGCGTCGTGTTGTGTTCAGTGCTGTGTTGTGTTGAGTATTGTGTTCAGCGTCGTGTTGTGTTCAGTGTTGTGTTGTGTTGAGTATTGTGTTGTGTCCGGTGTTGTGTTCAGTGTCATGTTGTGTTGAGTATTGTGTTGTGTTCAGTGTTGTGTTGAGTATTGTTTGTGTCCGGTGTCGTGTTGTGTTCAGTGTCGTGTTGTGTTGAGTATTGTGTTGTGTTCAGTGTTGTGTTGAGTATTGTTTGTGTCCGGTGTCGTGTTGTGTTCAGTGTCGTGTTGTGTTGAGTATTGTGTTCAGTGTCGTGTTGTGTTCAGTGTCGTGTTGTGTTGAGTATTGTGTTGTGTTCAGTGTTGTGTTGAGTATTGTGTTGTATTCAGTGTTGTGTTGAGTATTGTTTGTGTCCGGAGTTGTGTTGTGTTCAGTGTTGTGTTGAGTATTGTGTTGTGTTCAGTGTTGTGTTGAGTATTGTTTGTGTCCGGTGTCGTGTTGTGTTCAGTGTCATGTTGTGTTGAGTATTGTGTTGAGTATTGTTTGTGTCTGGTGTCGTGTTGTGTTCAGTGTCGTGTTGTGTTGAGTATTGTGTTGTGTCCGGTGTCGTGTTGTGTTCAGTGTCGTGTTGAGTATTGTGTTGTATTCAGTGTTGTGTTGAGTATTGTGTTGTGTTCAGTGTCGTGTTGTGTTCAGTGTCGTGTTGTGTTCAGTGTTGTGTTGAGTATTGTTTGTGTCCGGTGTCGTGTTGTGTTCAGTGTCGTGTTGTGTTGAGTATTGTGTTGTGTTCAGTGTTGTGTTGAGTATTGTTTGTGTCCGGTGTTGTGTTCAGTGTCATGTTGTGTTGAGTATTGTGTTGTGTTGAGTGTTGTGTTGAGTATTGTTTGTGTCCGGTGTCGTGTTGTGTTCAGTGTCGTGTTGTGTTCAGTGTTGTGTTGAGTATTGTTTGTGTCCGGTGTCGTGTTGTGTTCAGTATTGTGTTGTGTCCGGTTTCGTGTCGTGTTCAGCGTTGTGTTGTGTTCAGTGTTGTGTTGTGTTGAGTATTGTGTTGTGTCCGGTGTTGTGTTGAGTATTGTGTTGTGTCCGGTGTCGTGTTGTGTTCAGTGTCGTGTTGTGTTGAGTATTGTGTTGTGTCCGGTGTCGTGTTGTGTTCAGTGTCGTGTTGTGTTGAGTATTGTGTTGTATTCAGTGTTGTGTTGAGTATTGTGTTGTGTTCAGTGTCGTGTTGTGTTCAGTGTCGTGTTGTGTTCAGTGTTGTGTTATGTTGAGTATTGTGGTGTGTCCGGTGTTGTGTTCAGTGTCGTGTTGTGTTGAGTATTGTGTTGTGTTGAGTATTGTTTGTGTCCGGTGTCGTGTTGTGTTCAGTGTCGTGTTGTGTTGAGTATTGTTTGTGTCCGGTGTCGTGTTGTGTTCAGTGTCGTGTTGTGTTGAGTATTGTGTTGTGTTCGGTGTTGTGTTGAGTATTGTTTGTGTCCGGTGTCGTGTTGTGTTCAGTGTCGTGTTGTGTTGAGTATTGTTTGTGTCCGGTGTTGTGCTGTGTTCGGGTCCCGTTTCCATGGTGATCCATATCATATTTTCCTGGCCGTCTCGTCCCTTTCCCGCCGGTAAAAGAGTTTCCAGTTGTGACACCAACAGTCGTTTCGGGTGTTCCCAACCCGCGACCATCTGCCCCCGTCGGGCCCCCCACAACCGGCCGGTCCCCCACAACCGGCCGGTCCCCCGAGCGGGCCTCCACCCCGGCCCGGCCGCTCTTATTGTGTAGGGCCGCCCGGAAGCGGCCGCCGCCCCCCCGCCAGCTTGACCCCGGTAGAGGCTCCATTCATTCCGCTCCATCCCCCCGACCCCCCCGCTCCGCCTGAACATGTCGGCCCCGGCGGCGCTCCGCAGCTCCGGCCCGCCGCTCTGCCCCAGCTTCGCGGAGGTGTGCTCCTTCCTGGAGCGGTACGGGCCGGCCCTGGACCTGCCGGAGGTCACCTTCCCGCAGATGGAGCGCTATCTGCGGGACACGACGGCAGGTGAGGGGGCCGGGCCGGGCCGGGCCGGGACCGGGGCCGAGCTGCGACACCAGGACCGGGCTGGGGCGACCGTGGAGGCGGGCCGGGCCGGGCCGGGAGAGGGGCCGGGCTGGGGCCGGGGCTGGGGCCGGGACCGGGACCGGGGCCGGGGCCGGGGCCGGGGCCGGGGAGGGGGGGCAGGTTCGGGGCAGGGTAGCGGAGCTAGCCCCGCAGCTACCGGGCTGAGCTACACTCCAGCCCCCGCACGGCTGACAGCCCGGCCCGGGCCCACGGTCCGGGTCCGGGTCCGGGCCCACGGTCCGGGTCCGGGTCCGGCCCCACGGTCCGGGAGGGAGCCCCGCCGCTGTCAGGGGCGGCCGGCCCCGACCACCGAGCCCGCGAGGGGCTCCCCCGGTCCCGGTCCGGACCGGGACCCAGACGCTGTCCGGGGCCAGGCGTCTGGTCCGGGTCGGTCCGGCCGTTATCCGATGCTCAACCGTGGGCTCGCGGACCCTCGGGGTGACGTCGAAACGTGTTTCCGGTGGTCAAACTATTCACTTTGAATTGGTAAACTCCCAGTCCGCCCAGCAGGACCAGCAGGACCAGCGCGCTCTCGTGGTTGAACAGCTGCACACATCTGTCCTGAGGGGGGGTCCGACCTGGGTCTGTGCCCCGACGCTGGTGCCGCTGGTTTAACTGGTGTCACTGGTATCACTAGTGTCACTGGTGTCACTGCTGGTGTCACTGCTGGTGTCACTGGTGTCACTGCTGGTGTCACTGGTATCATTGGTGTCATTGTTGTTGATGGTGTCACTGGTATCACTGGTGTTGCTGGTGTCATTGTTGTCAATGGTTTCACTGGTGTCACTGGTATCACTGGTTTCACTGCTGGTGTCACTGGTATCATTGGTGTCATTGTTGTTGATGGTGTCACTGGTATCACTGGTGTTGCTGGTGTCATTGTTGTCAATGGTTTCACTGGTGTCACTGGTATCACTGGTGTCACTGCTGGTGTCACTGGTATCATTGGTGTCATTGTTGTTGATGGTGTCACTGGTATCACTGGTGTTGCTGGTGTCATTGTTGTCAATGGTTTCACTGGTGTCACTGCTGGTATCACTGGTGTCACTGCTGGTGTCACTGGTATCACTGCTGGTATCACTGGTTTCACTAGTGTCACTGGTATCACTGGTGTCACTGGTATCACTAGTGTCACTGGTGTCACTGCTGGTATCACTGGTTTCACTAGTGTCACTGGTATCACTACTGGTGTAACTGGTATCACTGCTGGTGTCATTGTTGTCAATGGTGTCACTGGTGTCACTGCTGGTGTCACTGGTATCACTGCTGGTGTAACTGGTATCACTGCTGGTGTCATTGTTGTCAATGGTGTCACTGGTGTCACTGCTGGTGTCACTGGTATCACTGCTGGTGTCATTGTTGTCAATGGTGTCACTGGTGTCACTGCTGGTGTCACTGGTATCACTGCTGGTGTCATTGTTGTCAATGGTGTCACTGGTGTCACTGCTGGTGTCACTGGTATCACTGCTGGTGTCATTGTTGTCAATGGTGTCACTGGTGTCACTGCTGGTGTCACTGGTGTCACTGGTGTCACTGGTATCACTGCTGGTGTCATTGTTGTCAATGGTGTCACTGGTATCACTGCTGGTGTCACTGGTGTCACTGGTATCACTGCTGGTGTCACTGGTGTCACTGGTGTCACTGGTATCACTGCTGGTGTCATTGTTGTCAATGGTGTCACTGGTATCACTGCTGGTGTCACTGGTGTCACTGGTATCACTGCTGGTGTCACTGGTGTCACTGGTGTCACTGGTATCACTGCTGGTGTCATTGTTGTCAATGGTGTCACTGCTGGTATCACTGCTGGTGTCACTGGTGTCACTGGTATCACTGCTGGTGTCACTGGTGTCACTGGTATCACTGCTGGTGTCACTGGTATCACTGGTGTAACTGGTGTCACTGGTATCACTGCTGGTGTCACTGGTGTCACTGGTGTCACTGGTATCACTGCTGGTGTCACTGGTATCACTGGTGTCACTGGTGTCACTGGTATCACTGCTGGTGTCACTGGTGTCACTGGTGTCACTGGTATCACTGCTGATATCACTGGTGTCACTGGTATCACTGCTGGTGTCACTGGTGTCACTGGTGTCACTGGTGTGTTTGTGCAGTTCCGAAGCCTCTGGTGGAGCTGCACATCAAGTTGCTGAGGAAGCTGGGCAGGTCTGTGACCAGTGACCGCTGGGAGAAGTACCTGGCCAAGGTGAGCCCCCACATCCCTCCCTGGGCTCACATGGTGGACAGGAGGGGCAGCTCAACTCCTCACCCCCTCACCCTCTCACCCCCTCACCCTCTCACCCCCCAGGTCTGCCAGGAGCTGAACAGCACGTGGGCGTGGGAGCTGGAGCAGAAGGGGTACCAGGAGATGTCCCTGGAGTGTAAATCCAGCATCCTCAAGGTAACGCCTCGCCCCCCCTCACGCCTTCTGCTGGTCCTGCCCCCCCCTCACCCCCTCTCACCCCCCGCCCCCCCCAGTACCTGTGTGAGTGCCAGTTTGACGACAACCTGAAGTTCAAGACGGCGGTGAACGAGGAGGAGCCTGAGCGGATGCGCCTGCAGCCCGTGGGCCGGGACCAGCAGGGCCTGCTGTACTGGCTGCAGCTGGACCACGAGCAGAACATCCGCCTCTACACGGAGGAGCAGGACGACCTGGACGGCTCCACCTGGAAGTGCATCGTCAGGTAGTGGGGTCCCCCTGGGCCAGTTCTGCCCCCCCGGGCCGGTTCCGTCCACGTGTCTCTCTGAACGTCTCCTTCCAGGTCCCGTAACGACCTGGCCGAGGCGCTGGAGCTCCTGAAGGCTCAGGTGAACCCAGGCGTGGAGCAGGCGCAGGAGCCGGGCCAGACCAGGCCGGGTGGCACCAGCCCCCACCAGGAGGACACCGGTACGTGGACCTGGGGGGTTCTCATCTGGGTCCTCAGGTGGTCCTCCTACAGACCAGGAGGAGTCTTACCGTTGAAGAGGTTGTGGTCAGAGCTGTTTCTCCAGGACCAGGGTGCTGATCCGGTTCAGAACCAATGCAGAACTCTCCCCAGTCTGGAGTTCTCCAGTGACTCCTACCCAACCTCAAAACCCTCCCCTCTCAGACAGTCCCGCCTCGCTCAGCCATAGTCACGAGCAGCGGCGAGGTGTCAGTGGGGGCGCTGCTGGACCTCCAGGACCAGCAGGTGAAGGGAACACCTGAGCCCTGACGCAGTATCGGTGGGGCAGCTCACACCAGTGCTCCCAGTCTTGTCACGTGATGGTTCCAGGAACCCTCGTGTCCTTCATTAGTTTTTCTTCTCTTCCGTATGTCTGGTGGAGACTCAGGGTCTGACCCAGCTGAGGGGTGGGGGGCTCTGGTGTTACTGGTGTGAACCTGGTGTGTGTGTGTGTATGTGTGTGTTGTGTGTGTGTGTGTGTGTGTGTGTGTGTGTGTGTGTGTGTGTGTGTGTGTGTGTGTTGCAGCGGTGAAGCAGGAGCTGATGCAGCCGATCAAGCTGGAGAGCGCCGAGGTGACGGAGCAGAAGACCTCCTGTTCGTTTCCGCCCTTCAACAACCGCGTGAGCACCATCACAACGGTCATCAAGGCGGAGGGCAGGAACACCGAGGCCGCCAGGAACTCGGTGTCGGTTGTCATGGTGCCTCATCCGCCAGTGACAACCCCTGACATGAACAAAGTGGAGGAGGCGGAGCGGGCAGTGGTGAAGAGCATCCAGCAGGCCAAGATCCCTCTGAAGAAGAGGGAGCTGAAGCTGTCAGACAGCTTCAGCAGCAACCACCACAGCAGCCCCAGCATCATCGTGTGTAACCCCTCCCTGACTGACAGGAGGGAGGCCGGCCTGTCGGACCCCCTGGGGGCCGCTCAGGCTCTGGGCCCGGCCGCCAGGGGGGCCCTGTCCCAGCCGATCCCCCCCCGCGAGGCACAGAACGGGGTCGTCGGGGTGGTGGGTCACGTGGGTGTGATCTGCAGCCCCACAGAGCACCACAGGGCCCCGGGGGTCCAGGAACCACGGTCCACGTTAGAAGATGAGCGGGAGGTCCGGAGACAGACGGTGCTGGTCCGGAAAGAACAGCTGGTGCCCCCCACAGCAGCCCAGACAGATGTTGGCCTGCCACAGCCTGACCAGGAGAAACATCTGGACTCTGTGGACCTCTCCTCTGTGAAGCAGCCTTCAGAGGTGTCAGACACCAGTCGGAAACCTGAGCACCAGTGTGACACCAGTCGGAAACCTGAGCACCAGTGTGACACCAGTCGGAAACCTGAGCACCAGTCAGACACCAGTAGGAAACCTGAGCACCAGTCAGACACCGGTAGGAAACCTGAGCACCAGTGTGACACCAGTCGGAAACCTGAGCACCAGTGTGACACCAGTCGGAAACCTGAGCACCAGTGTGACACCAGTCGGAAACCTGAGCACCAGTCAGACACCAGTAGGAAACCTGAGCACCAGTCAGACACCAGTTGGAAACCTGAGCACCAGTCAGACACCAGTTGGAAACCTGAGCACCAGTCAGACACCAGTTGGAAACCTGAGCACCAGTCAGACACCAGTAGGAAACCTGAGCACCAGTCAGACACCAGTTGGAAACCTGAGAACCAGTCTGACACCAGTTGGAAACCTGAGCACCAGTCAGACACCAGTTGGAAACCTGAGAACCAGTCTGACACCAGTTGGAAACCTGAGAACCAGTCAGACACCAGTTGGAAACCTGAGAACCAGTCTGACACCAGTAGGAAACCTGAGGGCCAGATGTTGGAGGGAGAACCAGCAACCCCAGATCCTCCTGGAAAACAGAACCTGGAGAAGGAGCAGCAGCAGCAGGAGGAGGAGGAGAAGGCTGGAGCTGCTGAGGCCAGTGGGGGGAAGGAGAGCAGGCTGGAGGAGCAGAAGCGCTGGCCTCCTGACAAAGCCTTCTCAGAGCTCCAGAAGGAGGGCATCAGGCTGAAGATCAAGATCCCTCCGCAGCGCAGGAACAAGTCGAAGGGCAGAGGAGACAAGCAGGAGAAGGAGAGCAAGCTGGAGGGGCTGGAGGAGGGACCCCCCCTGAGGAGGTCAGCCAGGATCTGTAGGTGTGTGACCGCCACAACTCCCGCGCCTCTCTCAGCCAAGCACAGGCTGAAGTGTGTGTGTGTGTGTGTGTGTGTGTGTGTGTGTGTGTGTGTGTGTGTGTGTGTGTGTGTGTGTGTGTGTGTGTGTGTGTGTGTGTGTGTGTGTGTGTGTGTGTGTGTGTGTGTGTGTGTGTGTGTGTGTGTGTGTGTGTGTGTGGACCTGCAGGCCCAGTTCAAAGGCAGCAGAGAACCCCAAGAAGAAACCTCCCAGGAAGCAGCTGCTGCCAGCACAGACGGAGGAGGAGGAGGAGGAGAGGGGGGATGAAGACGACCCTGACCCTTCGACGACGACAGACTCCGCCCCCATCAGGAAGCAGAGGGTACCAGCCGCCGCAGTGCCAGCCACTCCGGGGCCGCTCCTGTAACGGCTCTGTTGTTCCAGGGAAAACGGAGACACCGGCGGCGCTGGTCCAGCCTGAAGAGACGCAAGCTGAATGGAGAAGGAGAGGTGGAGCTGGGGGGGGGGCCGGGGGATGAGGCCCCCTCAGAAGAATCCTGCAAGTCTGAAGAAAACCCCGTGGAGGATGCCTGCAGCCACTGTGGGCTGCCCAACCACCCTGAACTGGTGAGACTGGGCAGAGTGGGGGGAATGGCCTCAAGGTGACGGTGGGGTCCGACGCCCAGTGAGGGTGGGGGCTGACCTCTAGAGAGGATGGGGGCTGACCTCCAGAGAGGGCGGGTTCCAACCTGTGTGTCTCCTCAGATCCTGCTGTGTGACTCCTGTGACAGTGGCTACCACACCGCCTGCCTGAGGCCCCCCCTCATGCTGATCCCCGATGGAGAGTGGTTCTGCCCCCCCTGCCAGCATGTAAGCCCATGACATCATTGATTAAAGCACTTCCTCAGTGAGCTCCTCCAGCCTGACATCCATTGACCTGGGGGGTCTCTGACATTCTCCTGGGGGGGTGAGCTGAGGTGTTGACAGGTGGTTGTGTGGTTGTCGTCTGATCAGAAGCTGCTGTGTGAGAAGCTGGAGGAGCAGCTACACAACCTGGACAGTGCTCTGAAGAAGAAGGAGCGGGCAGAGAGGAGGTGGGGGGGTTGGGGGGTAGTGGGTGTACAGGGGGGGTGGTGGGGGTACAGGGGGGCGGGCGCTTATGCTGTGATGCTCTCACTGCAGGAGGGAGAGGCTGGTGTATGTCGGAATCAGCGAGGAGAACATCATCCGGGTGAGTCCAGCAGTGGTTGCACCAGCACATCTGGATAACAGCAGCTCACATCTGGACAACTGCACTGAACACTGGGGACACTGAGGTGACAAAAGAACCATGAGCAGCAACAAACTGGTCCTCTCTTTCAGGATGGAGATGAAGAGAAGGACGAGGCGTCAGCAAAAATCAAATCCAAAAGAAGCAAAGGTCTGGGGAGGAGGTCAACGAGGACCAGGAAGCACATCAGCTACAGGTGGGTACCCCCCAGGACCAGACATCAATAATCTACCCCAGCGCCTGATCTGACTGTGTCCTGCAGGTTTGATGACTTTGATGATGCCATTGACGAGGCCATAGAAGAAGACATCAGGGACCTCTGTGACGGTGAGTGTGGCTGTTAAAACCCACTGTATCATCACGACTAGATCACTGGACCATCATGACTAGATCACTGGACCATCACGACTAGATCACTGGATAACCATGACTAGATCACTAGGCCATCACGACTAGGTCTCTGGAGAACCATGACTAGATCACTGGACGACCATGACTAGATCACTGGACGATCATGATTAGATCACTGGAGAACCATGACTAGATAATTGGAGAACCATGACTAGATCACTGGATCATCAAGACTAGATCACCAGACCACGATGACTAGATCACTGGATCATCAGGACTAGATCACTGGAGAACCATGACTAGATCTCTGGATCATCAAGACTAGATCACGGGACCATGACGACTAGATCACTGGAGAACTATGACTAGATCACGGGACCATGACGACTAGATCACTGGAGAACTATGACTAGATCACCGGACCATCACGACTAGATCACTGGATAACCATGACTAGATCACTGGACCATCATGACTAGATCACTGGATCATCATGACTAGATAACCATGATTAGATCACTGGACCATCACAATTAGATTACTGGATCATCAGGACTAGATAACTGGACAATCAGGACTAGATCCCTGGAGAAATATGACTAGATCACTTGACCATCACAAATAGATAACCATGACTAGATCGCTTGACCATCACGACTAGTTCACTGGATAACCATGACTAGATCTCTGGATCATCAAGACTAGATAACCATGATTAGATCACTGGACCATCACGACTAGATCCCTGGAGAACTATGACTAGATTACTTCACCATTACAAATAGATAAGATAGATAAATAGATAAGATAGGTAAATAGATCTAGATGAGTAGATCACTGGATCATCAAGACTAGATCACTAGACCATGATGACTAGATCACTGGATCATCAGGACTAGATCACTGGAGAACCATGACTAGATCTCTGGACCATCATGACTACATCACTGGAGAACCATGACTAGATCTCTGGACCATCACGACTAGATAACCATGATTAGATCACTGGACCATCACGAGAAGATTACTGGAGAACCATGACTAGATCTCTGGACCATGACGACTAGATCACTGGACCATGACGACTACATCACTGGAGAACCATGACTAGATCTCTGGGTCATCAAGACTAGATCACGGGACCATGACGACTAGATCACTGGACCATCACGACTAGATAACCATGATTAGATCACTGGACCATCACGACTAGATTACTGGAGAACCATGACTAGATCAACTGATAACCATTACTAGATCACTGGACCATCATGACTAGATCACTGGACCATCACGACTAGATCACTGGACCATCACGACTAGATCCCTGGAGAACTATGACTAGATTACTTGACCATCACAAATAGATAACCATGACTAGATCACTGGACCGTCATGACTATATCACTGGACCATCACGACTAGATCACTGGATAACCATGAATAGATCACTGGACCATCACGACTAGACTGCTGGATCATGACTAGACAGATGGATCACAACTAGATTACTGGATAACCATGACTAGGTCACTGCATCACAACTAGATAACTTGATCATGACTAGATAACTGGATCACAACTATACTGCTGGATCACAACTAGGTCACTGGATCATCATGACTTGATCATGAATAGATCACCTGATCATGATTAAATCAATGGATCATGACTAGCCTGCTGGATCACGACTAGATCACAGGATCATCATGGCTAGATCACTGGATTAGGACCAGATCACTGAACCATCACCACTAGATCACCGGATAACCATGAGTAGATCACTGGATCATCACAACTAGACTGCTGGATCAAGACTAGACCACTGGATCACGACTAGATCACTGGATCATCACAAGTAGATCATTGGACCACCACAACTTGATCATAAATAGATGCCTGGATAACCACAACTAGATCACTGGATCATCAAAACTAGACCACTGGATCATGACTAGAACAATACATCATGACTAGACCACTGGATCACCCTGACTAGATCACTGAATCATCACAACTAGATCACTGAATCATTAGGGTTAGCTAGATGACTGGATCAAGACTAGACTACTGCATCATGACGAGACCGCTGGATCATCATGATCACGATCATGACTAGTCCGCTGGATCATATGTAGATTACTGAATCATAATGAATAGACCACTGAAATATCATAACCAGATCACTGGATCATCACAGTTAGACAAATGGATCACGACTAGATTGCTGGATCATCACGACTAGGTCACTGGGTCATGACTAGATCAATGGATCATCGTGAAAAGACCACTGGATCCTCATAACCTCATCACTGGATCATCACAACTAGACTACTGGATCACGACTAGACTGCTGGATCACCACGACTAGACCATGGGATCACAAATAGAGCAGACTCAGCCATTGCTGTTAACCATCTATTTCACACCAGCTAGTTCACCCATGTGTCAGTTACCTCAGCTGTAGTCTCTCCCAGGCTGGAGCCTCTGTAACCATGTTGGTGTTGCAGCAGGACGGGCCAAAGACTTCTCCAGCTTCTCCGAGGGGACCCCAGAGGGTCCGCGGGCCGTCCGGAACCAGCCCTGCTCCGCCATCAGCAGGAAGAGGCGCCGCTTCAATGACCTGGAGAGTGACAGCACGCCGGCTGAGAGCGAAGACGAGTTCCTGCTCAGCAACAGGTGATCAGCTGCAGACAGAACCCAGAACAGAACATTGAACCTCCGAACACTGACCCTCTGAACACTGACCCTCCGAACACTGACCCTCCGAACATTGAACAGAACCTCAGAACGGAACCTCAGAACACTGAATCACACTGGATCAGGGTGTTAGAAAGTCTCTTCAAGAAAAGAGATCAATAAAATCAGTCAGAAAGTGGAGACCATAAGTTCACGTATAGAAGTAAATATACATGACGGTAATAGAAAAGACTTTAGAAAAGTCATCAAATATTTCACTTGGACAGAAAAAAGAAAACTACAAAGACACTGAAGAACTGCAGGAAGAAAACAGCTACACCTGTATTTAGATTAATGTGTGTGTGTGGGGGGGGGTGCCCTGAACTAAATAGTTGATCAATTCATCAATTCTACAGATATGACATCAGTCTCTTGTCATCACTATGGAAACGGCTGATGTGTGAAGCATGGACGTGTTCTCTGTGGTTACATCATTTATGGTAACGGGACAAAGACGTGTCGTTATCGGTCGTTAATGGTCTTTATCAGAATGTGAGATGGTCGATGGGACAGAAACGGGTCGTTCTAATGTGCCCGTTGACTGATAAAGGCTCAGTTCTGTTCCAAACGCTCCCTTTCTGTTTCCCATCCAAAGCTCAGAGGATGAAGACTTTGGTGCTTCGGTGGCAGACGATGATGATGAAGACGAAGACGCTGGCAGCGATATCGGGAGCGTGGACAGCAGAGCCCACTCCAGACGAGCGGTCCGAGGGGCATGTAAACGCAAACCCATCAGAACCCAGCGCAAGGCCCGCAAATGGCAGAGAGGGCGGCGGAGGGGCTCCTCAGAGGAAGAGGAGGAGGAGGATAGCGAGGAGGAGATGGGCAAGTGTCAGTGGGCGGAGCTATGGCCGAGTCTGTGGGCAGAGCTTTGGCACAGAGTCAGTGGGCGGAGCTATGGCCGAGTCTGTGGGCAGAGCTTTGGCACAGAGTCAGTGGGCGGAGCTATGGCCGAGTCTGTGGGCAGAGCTTTGGCACAGAGTCAGTGGGCGGAGCTATGGCCGAGTCTGTGGGCAGAGCTTTGGCACAGAGTCAGTGGGCGGAGCTATGGCCGAGTCAGTGGGCGGAGCTACGGCCCAGAGTCTGTGGGTGGAGCTACGGCCCAGAGTCTGTGGGCGGAGCTACGGCCCAGAGTCAGTGGGCGGAGCTACGGCCCAGAGTCTGTGGGCGGAGCTACGGCCCAGAGTCAGTGGGGGGCTCCGGCTCTGTTGCGCGTTCCTCTGACCTTCCTCTGTCTCTCAGACTGGTGCAGTGACATGACTGACAGCGATGCCGACAAGAAGAGGCGGGGCTTGAGGCGGGGCCAGCGCCAGGACGTCAACTACTGCGAAGTCTCCGATTCGTCAGACTCCCGGGCGTCGGCCAAGCGGCGGAAGGTCGACCTGCTGCGACGGCACCGCAAGGAGCACCTGTCCAGCGACTACAGCGACGGTGGGTCTCCCACGTTATCACGTTTAAGTTCAGGAATCAGCTCCTCCTCCAGCTGTTTATTCAAGGTGCTTCTGAGTCAGTGATTAACAGTGTCAGCTGGAACTAACCCATTAACCAGAACATCTGGCCCAGGAGCCAACCCTCAGAAGGGTCCACCCCCTTACACTCTCAGGTCCATCAACATGAAGACGCTTCCTGTCTCACCTCAGGACTTCAGCAGAGATTCAAACCTGCAACCTTCAATGTTCTTCTAGAATTCTCTGGAGTGTTCATTGAGCATTCGATACATGTTTGATACTTAAGGCGTGAACGTGAAAGGTCACTAATCAGTATTTAACCTTCGTGTGTTTGCGTAGCACTGCTCTCCTCTGGAGACTCCGATGAGGACGAGGACTACGAGGATGCAGAGGTAGACGAGCACAAGAAGAGGAAGGAGCAGCAGAGGAGATGTAAAGACGAGGAGGATGGAGAGAGGGGCGGGTGGATGAAGAGGAGGAAGAGGGAGCTGCACAGGTGGAGGGAGGAGGAGGAGCCGGAGCGGATGGGCCGAGGGAAGAGGCGGGAGATCCTGTCACAGCAGCGGCGCAAACGCCTCGCACAGATGCTGAAGAAACGGCGGCGCTGCATGCCGGAGGAGGAGGAGTCGGAGTCAGAGTCGGACTCGGACTCGTCGTCTGATGAGGATCGTCCCATCCGCAAAAGACTCAACCGTATTGACTCTGATGATGAGGAGGAGGAGGAGGACGGAAGACAAAAGACTAAGAATTCTTTGGCGGTGGAAGAGAGAGACGATGACAGATGTGCTCAGGAAAAGGGGCAGGGCGGTAGCCTGGTTCTGCACCGCTCACATTGGACCCTTAACGTCGCGGACAGTACAGATGTGGACGGACAGGACGTCCCCAACGGCCCCGCCCCCTCAGAGGACAAGGAGGAGGGCACAGAGAAGGAGCGCGCTCACAGAGACTCGTTGAACTCAGCTCAGAACAGCCCACGCTCGTGATGGCATCAACCCTAACCCTTGTGTTCCACTGTTTTGCCTTCACACACCCCTCCACCCCCCACGTGCACTTCCAGTCATCCTTGCCTCTCAAACAAGGTGGTGGCGCTGTATCAGTCAGCTGACTGCTGGTGCCACCTCATGTGGTCCTGTCGCACTTTAGTCCCTCGGTCAGTGTCAAACCCTGATGGAGCAAGGAGCGCTTTCAACTCTGAGCAAGCAGCGCTTTCATCCCTCAGCGTGGGGAGTTTTCATCTCAGAGTGTGAAGCGTTTCATCTCAGTGGCACTTTCATCTCTGAGCGTGGGGTGCTTTCATCTTTGAGTGAAGAGCAGGGGGCACTTTTATCTCAGGGGAGGAGCGCTTTCATCTCTGAGTGTGGGGTGCTTTCATCTCTGAGCAGGGGGCACTTTTATCTCAGGCAAGGGGCGCATTCATCTCTGAGCATGAAGTGCTTTCATCTCTGAGCGTGAGGCGCTTTCATCCCTGAGTGTGAAGTGCTTTCATCTCTGAGCGTGAAGCGCTTTCATCTCTGAGGGTGAGGCGCTTTCATCTCTGAGGGTGAGGCGCTTTCATCTCTGAGCGTGAGGCGCTTTCATCCCTGAGTGTGAAGTGCTTTCATCTCTGAGCGTGAGGCGCTTTCATCCCTGAGTGTGAAGTGCTTTCATCTCTGAGTGTGAAGTGCTTTCATCTCTGAGCGTGAAGCGCTTTCATCTCTGAGGGTGAGGCGCTTTCATCTCTGAGGGTGAGGCGCTTTCATCCCTGAGCGTGAGGCGCTTTCATCCCTGAGTGTGAAGCGCTTTCATCTCTGAGGGTGAGGCGCTTTCATCTCTGAGGGTGAGGCGCTTTCATCCCTGAGCGTGAGGTGCTTTCATCCCTGAGCGTGAGGCGCTTTCATCTCTGAGGGTGAGGCGCTTTCATCCCTGAGCGAGGCTCCTGGATGTGGAGCCGTGGGTCCTCGCTGTTCTCTTCAGCTGTTCGATGCTCAGGGGGTATTTGTACCTGACTGTACCTGACTGTACCTGACTGTACCTGACTGGTCCGTGACGCTCGTGGAGGCGCTGATGTCCTGAAGTCCTCCAGAGGACGGGAAGGGTTCTTTGATCTCTTGTGCAGTGACTGCCTTATCTGCGGACGGGCCTCACACTGTTGAAAGGATTGAGGCGTTCATCTGTTCCTCGCCGGGGCGTCCGTCACCAGACCATCGTGCTGGTGGGCGTGGTGAAGAGCGGCGCCCGGCCGGTTGTACAGTCTGCCTGTTGTGTACAGATGTTAGCTGGCCTCTTCCTAGTTCTGTTGTACAGGATATGTTCTATTTTCTATCTGGAGTAGACGTTGCCGTGACTTTTGTGTGGCTTGATCATATATCGTTTCACCACGGGTTTACAGCTTTTCCTTTGAGACACCTGTGACACAGAGCAGCGCTCGCCACCGCCATGTTGCACAGCCTAGTTTAAGAGTTTTTAACCACCCTTTAAGGCCTTTGGTTAGTTTAACCAAAGGCCTTTATGTTCGGTGGTCCGATCGCCCCCGACGACCACCTCGGAGGTAAGTCCCTGTACCTGCCGCACCAGCCCGAGGCGAGGCAGCTGTTGAGGGGTCCAGTCAGAGCGACCCTGAGGTGTTTGAGGGTGCTGGTTCAGTTCAACCGTTCTCTGTCCAAACTCGGCGGGTAAGACGTGTCTATTCAATAACCAGTGTTGTCTCTGTGCTGTCTTCTAAATCAGAATTAAAACCTTCATGCAGACCAGTGTCCAGCTGATTGAGCCCCACAACGTGAGTGTTTTACTTTAGCTCCACACAGACGGTGGACGCCTACTGGGCACTGGTTGGACTGGAGCCGTACTGGGACCAGTACGCAGCATTAACCCCCGGTTTGACCTTATCAAAGAGCACAACCAGACGGCTTTGAAGCTTCTGGATTCAGACAAGGATACACTAAATATATATAAATCCCTCAGAGGGTCAGAGCTTCAAGGTTCAGCATCATGGTCTGTCTTCTCCCCCAGCTCAGAGACGTTTATGATAAGGGTTCAGGCTGTTTAAGTGGCCCTACCTTTGGCACCAACCTCAAGAGCTTGTATCCATTAAAAATACCTTTGTTCACTCGGCTCCTTGCTTCAGCTGCCTGTTCAAATCTAAAGATCTCTGTTTTCACGTATTAGTCTGAGTAGGCTAAAGGCTGAACACTGCAAACACACCCTTTATTATGTTTATAAATCCTGTCTATACAGATAGACACCATATGTGGTCTATATGTGTGTATAGATATGTGATCTATATCGATATACATCACATGTCTATACACAGACGTGTGATCTATACATCACATATCTATACACAGACGTGTGCTCTATACATCACATATCTATACAAGCGTGTGCTCTTACATCACATGTCTATACACAGACGTTGATCTAACATACATATCTATACAAGTGTGTCTATACATCACATGTCTATACACAGACGTGTGATCTATACATCACATGTCTATACACAGACGTGTGATCTATACATCACATGTCTATACACAGACGTGTGCTCTATACATCACATGTCTATACACAGACGTGTGATGTATACATCACAGGTCTACACAGACGTGTGATCTATACATCACATGTCTATACACAGACGTGTGCTCTATACATCACATGTCTATACACAGACGTTGACTACATCACATATTTATACACAGACGTGTGCTCTATACATCACATGTCTATACACAGACGTGTGATCTATACATCACATATCTATACACAGACGTGTGCTCTATACATTACATGTCTATACACAGACGTGTGCTCTATACATCACATGTCTATACACAGACGTGTGATCTATACATCACAGGTCTATACACAGACGTGTGCTCTATACATCACATATCTATACACAGACGTGTGCTCTATACATCACATGTCTATACACAGACGTGTGATCTATACATCACATGTCTATACACAGACGTGTGCTCTATACATCACATGTCTATACACAGACGTGTGATCTATACATCACATATCTATACACAGACGTGTGATCTATACATCACATATCTATACACAGACGTGTGCTCTATACATCACATGTCTATACACAGACGTGGGATCTATACATCACATGTCTATACACAGACGTGTGATCTATACATCACATATCTATACACAGACGTGTGCTCTATACATCACATGTCTATACACAGACGTGTGATCTATACATCACATGTCTATACACAGACGTGTGATCTATACATCACAGGTCTATACACAGACGTGTGATCTATACATCACATCTATACACAGACGTGTGCTCTATACATCACGTCTATACACAGACGTGTGATCTATACATCACATGTCTATACACAGACGTGTGCTCTATACATCACATGTCTATACACAGACGTGTGATCTATACATCACATGTCTATACACAGACGTGTGATCTATACATCACACGTCTATACACAGACGTGTGATCTATACATCACACGTCTATACACAGACGTGTGATCTATACATCACACGTCTATACACAGACGTGTGATCTATACATCACACGTCTATACACAGACGTGTGATCTATACATCACATGTCTATACACAGACGTGTGATCTATACATCACACATCTATACACAGACGTGTGATCTATACATCACAGGTCTATACACAGACGTGTGATCTATACATCACATATCTATACACAGACGTGTGATCTATACATCACATGTCTATACACAGACGTGTGATCTATACATCACATATCTATACACAGACGTGGGATCTATACATCACATGTCTATACACAGACGTGTGCTCTATACATCACATGTCTATACACAGACGTGGGATCTATACATCACAGGTCTATACACAGACGTGTGCTCTATACATCACATGTCTATACACAGACGTGTGATCTATACATCACATGTCTATACACAGACGTGTGCTCTATACATCACATGTCTATACACAGACGTGTGATCTATACATCACATGTCTATACACAGACGTGTGCTCTATACATCACATGTCTATACACAGACGTGTGATCTATACATCACATGTCTATACACAGACGTGTGATCTATACATCACATGTCTATACACAGACGTGTGATCTATACATCACATGTCTATACACAGACGTGTGATCTATACATCACATGTCTATACACAGACGTGTGCTCTATACATCACATGTCTATACACAGACGTGTGATCTATACATCACATGTCTATACACAGACGTGTGCTCTATACATCACAGGTCTATACACAGACGTGTGCTCTATATCGATATCTGTAGATATATGTAGATCGATAGAGGCGAGGTGTACAGATGTAACTAAACGCCCGACATGAACGCCTTTATCTCTCGAGGGCTGAGGATTCCAGAGCTGCACCTGAAGGCAGCATGGATGTCGGATTCCTGGTTGTACGTGAACGCGTCGCTGTGAAGGAGCCGGAAGTGTGTGGAGGCTGGCCGGAAGTGGCCGGTGTCTTCTTGTTAAAGCTTCGCCTCGTTGGTGGATAAAAGCTGATTTAAAGCTGATTTAAAGCTGATTTAAAGCTGATTTAAAGCTGATTTAAAGCTGAAAAAACACGTCCTGATGAGGGTTTAATGAGGATAAAGAGCACACCTGGTGAGGCGCTTCTCTTCTCTAGCCCCAGTAAACTGGTCGTATTTGTCGGGAGGTGTCCGAATAATTTAAATGATTTAAACATTTTCATTGTTACATAAAAACGATGCTTTAAAGTCGGCTCCTGGTTTTAAAAGTTGCTCTCCGGATGTGAAACGTATGTAAATAAAAGAATTGAAGGAGCTGCCTGTTGGTGTCTGTGACATAAATGTACGTCTTCAGCAGAAAGCCCTCGAACTGGTTCAAATGTGTCCAAATAACTGGTTCAAATGTGTTCAGATAACTGGTTCAAATGTGTTCAAATAACTGGTTCAAATGTGTTCAGATAACTGGTTCAAATGTGTTCGAACTGGTTCAAATGTGTTCAAATAACTGGTTCAAATGTGTCCAAATAACTGGTTCAAATGTGTTCAGATAACTGGTTCAAATGTGTTCAGATAACTGGTTCAAATGTGTTCAGATAACTGGTTCAAATGTGTTCAGATAACTGGTTCAAATGTGTTCAAATAACTGGTTCAAATGTGTTCAAATAACTGGTTCAAATGTGTTCAAATAACTGGTTCAAATGTGTTCGAACTGGTTCAAATGTGTTCGAACTGGTTCAAATGTGTTCAAATAACTGGTTCAAATGTGTTCAAATAACTGGTTCAAATGTGTTCAGATAACTGGTTCAAATGTGTTCGAACTGGTTCAAATGTGTTCAAATAACTGGTTCAAATGTGTCCAAATAACTGGTTCAAATGTGTTCAGATAACTGGTTCAAATGTGTTCAGATAACTGGTTCAAATGTGTTCAGATAACTGGTTCAAATGTGTTCAAATAACTGGTTCAAATGTGTTCAGATAACTGGTTCAAATGTGTTCGAACTGGTTCAAATGTGTCCAAATAACTGGTTCAAATGTGTCCAAATAACTGGTTCAAATGTGTTCAGATAACTGGTTCAAATGTGTTCAAATAACTGGTTCAAATGTGTTCAGATAACTGGTTCAAATGTGTCCAAACTGGTTCAAA
>CAJVRN010000122.1:560000-562500 GCA_911728415.1 Lagocephalus sceleratus
AGGTGCAGGTGTGAAGGTGCAGGTGTGAAGGTGCAGGTGTGGTGGTGCAGGTGTGAAGGTGCAGGTGTGAAGGTGCAGGTGTGAAGGTGCAGGTGTGAAGGTGCAGGTGTGAAGGTGCAGGTGTGGTGGTGCAGGTGTGAAGGTGCAGGTGTGGTGGTGCAGGTGTGGTGGTGCAGGTGTGAAGGTGCAGGTGTGAAGGTGCAGGGTGTGAAGGTGCAGGTGAAGGCAGGTGTGGTGGTGCAGGTGTGAAGGTGCAGGTGTGAAGTGCAGGTGTGGTGGTGCAGGTGGTGAAGGTGCAGGTGTGGTGGTGCAGGTGTGGTGGTGCAGGTGTGAAGGTGCAGGTGTGAAGGTGCAGGTGTGGTGGTGCAGGGTGTGGTGGTGCAGGTGTGAAGGTGCAGGTGTGGTGGTGCAGGTGTGAAGGTGCAGGTGTGAAGGCAGGTGTGGTGGTGCAGGTGTGAAGGTGCAGGTGTGGTGTGCAGGTGTGTGGTGGTGCAGGTGTGAAGGTGCAGGTGTGGTGGTGCAGGTGTGAAGGTGCAGGTGTGGTGGTGCAGGTGTGAAGGTGCAGGTGTGAAGGTGCAGGGTGTGGTGGTGCAGGTGTGAAGGTGAAGGGCAGGTGTGGTGGTGCAGGTGTGAAGGTGCAGGTGTGGTGGTGCAGGGTGTGGTGGTGCAGGTGTGAAGGTGCAGGTGTGAAGGTGCAGGTGTGGTGGTGCAGGTGTGGTGTGCAGGGTGAAGGTGCAGGTGTGAAGGTGCAGGTGTGGTGGTGCAGGTGTGAAGGTGCAGTGGAAGGTGCAGGTGTGGTGGTGCAGGTGTGAAGGTGCAGGTGTGAAGGTGCAGGTGGTGGTGCAGGTGTGAAGGTGCAGGTGTGAAGGTGCAGGTGTGAAGGTGCAGGTGTGGTGGTGCAGGTGTGAAGGTGCAGGTGTGAAGGTGCAGGTGTGGTGGTGCAGGTGTGGTGGTGCAGGTGTGAAGGTCCAGGTGTGAAGGTGCAGGTGTGGTGGTGCAGGTGTGAAGGTGCAGGTGTGAAGGTGCAGGTGTGGTGGTGCAGGTGTGGTGGTGCAGGTGTGAAGGTGCAGGTGTGGTGGTGCAGGTGTGGTGGTGCAGGTGTGAAGGTCCAGGTGTGAAGGTGCAGGTGTGGTGGTGTAGGTGTGAAGGTGCAGGTGTGAAGGTGCAGGTGTGAAGGTGCAGGTGTGGTGGTGCAGGTGTGGTGGTGCAGGTGTGAAGGTGCAGGTGTGAAGGTGCAGGTGTGAAGGTGCAGGTGTGGTGGTGCAGGTGTGAAGGTGCAGGTGTGGTGGTGCAGGTGTGGTGGTGCAGGTGTGAAGGTGCAGGTGTGGTGGTGCAGGTGTGAAGGTGCAGGTGTGAAGGTGCAGGTGTGGTGGTGCAGGTGTGAAGGTGCAGGTGTGAAGGTGCAGGTGTGAAGGTGCAGGTGTGAAGGTGCAGGTGTGGTGGTGCAGGTGTGAAGGTGCAGGTGTGGAAGGTGCAGGTGTGAAGGTGCAGGTGTGGTGGTGCAGGTGTGAAGGTGCAGGTGTGAAGGTGCAGGTGTGAAGGTGCAGGTGTGGTGGTGCAGGTGTGGTGGTGCAGGTGTGGTGGTGCAGGTGTGAAGGGCAGGTGTGAAGGTGCAGGTGTGAAGGTGCAGGTGTGAAGGTGCAGGTGTGGTGGTGCAGGTGTGAAGGTGCAGGTGTGAAGGTGCAGGTGTGAAGGTGCAGTGTGGTGGTGCAGGTGTGGTGGTGCAGGTGTGAAGGTGCAGGTGTGAAGGTGCAGGTGTGGTGGTGCAGGTGTGGTGGTGCAGGTGTGGTGGTGCAGGTGTGAAGGTGCAGGTGTGAAGGTGCAGGTGTGAAGGTGCAGGTGTGAAGGTGCAGGTGTGAAGGTGCAGGTGTGAAGGTGCAGGTGTGGTGGTGCAGGTGTGAAGGTGCAGGTGTGAAGTGTGCAGGTGTGAAGGTGCAGGTGTGAAGGTGCAGGTGTGGTGGTGCAGGTGTGAAGGTGCAGGTGTGAAGGTGCAGGTGTGAAGGTGCAGGTGTGGTGGTGCATGTGGTGGTGCAGGTGTGAAGGTGCAGGTGAAGTGCAGGTGTGGTGGTGCAGGTGTGGTGGTGCAGGTGTGGTGGTGCAGGTGTGAAGGTGCAGGTGTGAAGGTGCAGGTGTGAAGGTGCAGGTGTGAAGGTGCAGGTGTGAAGGTGCAGGTGTGAAGGTGCAGGTGTGGTGGTGCAGGTGTGAAGGTGCAGGTGTGAAGGTGCAGGTGTGAAGGTGCAGGTGGAAGGTGCAGGTGTGAAGGCAGGTGTGGTGGTGCAGGTGTGGTGGTGCAGGTGTGGTGGTGCAGGTGTGAAGGTGCAGGTGTGAAGGTGCAGGTGTGGTGGTGCAGGTGTGAAGGTGCAGGTGTGAAGGTGCAGGTGTGAAGGTGCAGGTGTGAAGGTGCAGGTGTGAAGGTGCAGGTGTGAAGGTGCAGGTGTGAAGGTGCAGGTGTGGTGGTGCAGGTGTGAAGGTGCAGGTGTGAAGGGCAGGTGTGAAGGTG
>CAJVRN010000122.1:570000-572500 GCA_911728415.1 Lagocephalus sceleratus
TTTAGTCCTGGTCCTAGTGGGGACATGCTGGTACTAACCCTAACCTGCTGGGGGTTTAGTCCTGGTCCTAGTGGGGACATGCTGGTACTAACCCTAACCTGCAGGGGGTTTAGTCCTGGTCCTAGTGGGGACATGCTGGTACTAACCCTAACCTGCTGGGGGTTTAGTCCTGGTCCTAGTGGGGACATGCTGGTACTAACCCTAACCTGCTGGGGGTTTAGTCCTGGTCCTAGTGGGGACATGCTGATACTAACCCTGACCTGCTGGGGGTTTAGTCCTGGTCCTAGTGGGGACATGCTGGTACTAACCCTAACCTGCCGGGGGTTTAGTCCTGGTCCTAGTGGGGACATGCTGGTACTAACCCTAACCTGCGGGGGGTTTAGTCCTGGTCCTAGTGGGGACATGCTGGTACTAACCCTGACCTGCTGGGGGTTTAGTCCTGGTCCTAGTAGGGACATGCTGGTACTAACCCTAACCTGCTGGGGGTTTAGTCCTGGTCCTAGTGGGGACATGCTGGTACTAACCCTGACCTGCTGGGGGTTTAGTCCTGGTCCTAGTGGGGACATGCTGGTACTAACCCTAACCTGCTGGGGGTTTAGTCCTGGTCCTAGTGGGGACATGCTGGTACTAACCCTAACCTGCTGGGGGGTTTAGTCCTGGTCCTAGTGGGGACATGCTGGTACTAACCCTAACCTGCTGGGGGTTTAGTCCTGGTCCTAGTGGGGACATGCTGGTACTAACCCTAACCGGCTGGGGGTTTAGTCCTGGTCCTAGTGGGGACATGCTGGTACTAACCCTAACCTGCAGGGGGTTTAGTCCTGGTCCTAGTGGGGACATGCTGGTACTAACCCTAACCTGCTGGGGGGTTTAGTCCTGGTCCTAGTGGGGACATGCTGGTACTAACCCTAACCTGCCGGGGGTTTAGTCCTGGTCCTAGTGGGGACATGCTGGTACTAACCCTGACCTGCTGGGGGTTTAGTCCTGGTCCTAGTGGGGACATGCTGGTACTAACCCTAACCTGCTGGGGGTTTAGTCCTGGTCCTAGTGGGGACATGCTGGTACTAACCCTAACCTGCTGGGGGTTTAGTCCTTGTCCTAGTGGGGACATGCTGGTACTAACCCTAACCTGCTGGGGGTTTAGTCCTGGTCCTAGTGGGGACATGCTGGTACTAACCCTAACCTGCTGGGGGTTTAGTCCTGGTCCTAGTGGGGGACATGCTGATACTAACCCTGACCTGCTGGGGGTTTAGTCCTGGTCCTAGTGGGGACATGCTGGTACTAACCCTAACCTGCTCGGGGGTTTAGTCCTGGTCCTAGTGGGGACATGCTGGTACTAACCCTAACCTGCTGGGGGTTTAGTCCTGGTCCTAGTGGGGACATGCTGGTACTAACCCTAACTTGCTGGGGGTTTAGTCCTGGTCCTAGTGGGGACATGCTGGTACTAACCCTAACCTGCTGGGGGTTTAGTCCTGGTCCTAGTGGGGACATGCTGGTACTAACCCTAACCTGCTGGGGGTTTAGTCCTGGTCCTAGTGGGGACATGCTGGTACTAACCCTAACTTGCTGGGGGTTTAGTCCTGGTCCTAGTGGGGACATGCTGGTACTAACCCTAACCTGCTGGGGGTTTAGTCCTGGTCCTAGTGGGGACATGCTGGTACTAACCCTAACCTGCTGGGGGTTTAGTCCTGGTCCTAGTGGGGACATGCTGGTACTAACCCTAACCTGCTGGGGGTTTAGTCCTGGTCCTAGTGGGGACATGCTGGTACTAACCCTAACCTGCTGGGGGTTTAGTCCTGGTCCTAGTGGGGACATGCTGGTACTAACCCTAACCTGCTGGGGGTTTAGTCCTGGTCCTAGTGGGGACATGCTGGTACTAACCCTAACCTGCTGGGGGTTTAGTCCTGGTCCTAGTGGGGACATGCTGGTACTAACCCTAACCCTGACCCACCTGGTGATACACAATCAGATCACACCGTCAGATTGACTATTTATATCTGTGTCTCTAATGGCAGGAGGAAGAGTAACCTGAAGAGGACGAGGACAAGGTAAGCGCTGCTCCAACATCCACCTTCACAGCAGTTTAAACTTCAACTTCATTACCGCAACAAATGTTAATGCAGCAAACGTTAACGCAGCAAGCACTTTAAGATTTAAATGTGGTTTTATCAGTTTTCTGGGCAACAAGAGTCAGTTTATAAACTGTATAAAAATAGAAGTGACTGAAGGTCTCAACTTACAGTTTTAAGCAGCTGAAATAAAACCTCTTTAACGCTGCTTAGTTTTATAATTCAGGATGAGCTTCTGTTGTCTGAGGTCAAGTATTCTACTCAACACTGATCATCTTGAGTTTTAGTGAGCCAGCCTGTGATCTCGGACCAGTTAAACATAAAATATCTATATTAAATGGTTCCTCCTGAGTGTGTGACTGTTGTCTGGGGTATTTCAGCTGTCATGTGATTCTTGTTTTTGCTGAGCGGAGGCATACACTGGTTTTCAGTCC
>CAJVRN010000122.1:582500-585000 GCA_911728415.1 Lagocephalus sceleratus
GGAGGACCTCCAGGAGGACCTTCGGGAGGACCTTCAGGAGGACCTTCAGGAAGACCTCCAGGAGGACCTTCAGGAGGACCTTCAGGAGGACCTTCAGGTGGACCTTCAGGTGGACCTTCGGGAGGACCTTCAGGTGGACCTTCAGGTGGACCTTCAGGAGGACCTTCAGGTGGACCTCCAGGTGGACCTTCAGGAGGACCTTCAGGAGGACCTCCAGGTGGACCTTCAGGAGGACCTTCAGGAGGACCTTCAGGAGGACCTTCAGGTGGACCTTCAGGAGGACCTCCAGGAGGACCTTCAGGAGGACCTTCAGGTGGACCTTCAGGAGGACCTTCAGGTGGACCTTCAGGAGGACCTTCAGGTGGACCTTCAGGAGGACCTTCAGGAGGACCTTCAGGTGGACCTTCAGGAGGACCTTCAGGAGGACCTTCAGGAAGACCTTCAGGAGGACCTTCAGGAGGACCTCCAGGAGGACCTCCAGGAGGACCTTCAGGAGGACCTCCAGGAGGACCTCCAGGAGGACCTTCAGGTGGACCTCCAGGAGGACCTTCAGGAGGACCTCCAGGAGGACCTTCAGGAGGACCTTCAGGTGGACCTTCAGGAGGACCTTCAGGAGGACCTTCAGGAAGACCTTCAGGAAGACCTTCAGGTGGACCTTCAGGAGGACCTTCAGGTGGACCTCCAGGAGGACCTTCAGGAGGACCTTCAGGTGGACCTTCAGGAGGACCTTCAGGAGGACCTCCAGGAGGACCTCCAGGAGGACCTTCGGGAGGACCTTCAGGAGGACCTTCAGGAGGACCTTCAGGAGGACCTTCAGGTGGACCTCCAGGTGGACCTTCAGGAGGACCTCCAGGTGGACCTTCAGGAGGACCTTCAGGAGGACCTTCAGGTGGACCTTCAGGAGGACCTCCAGGGACGTGCCCACAACAGACCAGAGCTGCTGGAGGTCCTAGTGTGGTGGGACTCTGCAGACTCACCTCTCTGGGTAGAGCTGGCTCAGGACCCACACCATCTGAACGGCTGCAGAGCGGACCTGCTCATAATCATCTGACAGGAGCCTGCAGGCCTGGGGGAGAGAGGGAGGGAGGAAGGGGAGAGAGGGAGGTGGGAGGGGTGAGACACAGTCAGACACACAGTCAGTCAGTTAGGTGCTGAACTCAAGTGCAGCAGGGTGATCACGGGGGTCATGTGACCATGGATCTCACCTGTTCATAGACGATTTCGTGTATCTTCACTCCTCCATCGTGGAGCTGCAACTGAGGAGCAGAAGAGCAGGTTGAAGGGAGGGGGGGCAGGTTTGTGGAGCAGACAGAGAAAAGACACGTAAACAGGTGTTGGAGTCACGCTGAGGTCAGCTGAGGGAGGGTCTAGGGTGGTAACCAGGTAACCAGGAGGACTTATTGAACCCGTCACTGGACAGCAGAGCTGCTGTGTGAGCTGACTGACATCAGAGCAGGTACAGGTCTTCTGGGCTCCAGGCTCTGGTCCTGCTGTGGTGGTCTAACCCGAAATCTACGGTCTCAGGAGGTGTGAGGACGGGGGTTCTGAAGACCTCCGTCAGCTGCCTTACACCTCAAGGAACCTCAGCAGAGCCCTTCAGCAGCAGACATCTGACAGTGGATGAAGCCCTACTGCCCCCCCTTCCCCCAAGGGGCTCACCATGGCCTTCAGGGCTGCAGTGCGGACTCTGGGGTCCTGGTCCATGAAGTAGTCGCTGATGATACTCTGGACATCCCTTGGGCCTCCTGAGGGGGCACAAGAGCAGAGGAGCCATCAGCAGCCCTTCATCACAAACACCATGTGCTGCCCCCCCCAGGCCTGAGGCCCTGGGCCAACCACGGCTGCTCCAGCTGGTGGAGAAGGTTTCCAGACACAACCACAGCCCTCACCATCTCTGCTGAGGGGAGGATCCACCACACCAAGACACCCCAGCAGCTGGAGACACTTGTTCCTCACCCCGAAGTACATGTCGGCCAGGTGCTGGGGAGAGGCACAGGAGAGCTTTCCCAGTGTTCCCAGTGATCCACAACCATGTTTCTTTCAGGGGGGATTCAGTTTACATTTAAATACATTTAGTTACATAATTCATATTAATTAACGTTCATTTATAGCAGCAGTGAGTTTCTATAACAAGAAATTAATAATAGAGGGACATTTGGAGGGTTGAAGGGTGTGTGTGTGTGTGTGTGTGTGTGTGTGTGTGTGTGTGTGTGTGTGTGAGTGTGTGTATGTGAGTGTATGTATATGTGTGTGTGTGAGAGAGTGTGTATGTGTGTGAGAGTGTGTGTGTGTGTGGTGCTACACACCTTGCAGGCCACCTCAATGAGGCGGTGCCTGACTGCAGGGTTCTCCGGTAGCTGTGTTCCAATCACCAGCAGGGTGTCCAGGAGCTGGGCGAGGACCTGGTGAGACTCTGAACAAGTGCACACGTCAGAGGGCGGAGCCTCGGTCGGAGCCTAACCTCAGGCCGACTTACTCTCATTGGTGAGTGTGTTGATGA
>CAJVRN010000122.1:590000-595000 GCA_911728415.1 Lagocephalus sceleratus
GAACATGAGGACAAGAAGGACATGAGGACATGAAGGACATGAGGACATGAAGGACAAAGACATGAGGACATGAAGGACATGAAGGACATGAAGGACAAAGACATGAGGACATGAAGGACATGAAGGACACGAGGACAAAGACATGAAGGACATGAGGACAAAGACATGAAGGACATGAGGACATGAAGGACATGAGGACAAAGACATGAGGACATGAAGGACATGAAGGACACGAGGACAAAGACATGAAGGACATGAGGACATGAAGGACAAAGACATGAGGACATGAAGGACAAAGACATGAGGACATGAAGGACATGAGGACAAAGACATGAAGGACATGAGGACAAAGACATGAAGGACATGAGGACATGAAGGACACGAGGACAAAGACATGAAGGACACAAGGACATGAAGGACATGAGGACATGAAGGACATGAGGACAAAGACATGAAGGACATGAGGACATGAAGGACATGAGGACAAAGACATGAGGACATGAAGGACACGAGGACAAAGACATGAAGGACATGAGGACATGAAGGACAAAGACATGAGGACATGAAGGACAAAGACATGAGGACATGAAGGACATGAGGACAAAGACATGAAGGACATGAGGACAAAGACATGAAGGACATGAGGACATGAAGGACACGAGGACAAAGACATGAAGGACACGAGGACATGAAGGACATGAGGACATGAAGGACATGAGGACAAAGACATGAAGGACATGAGGACATGAAGGACACGAGGACAAAGACATGAAGGACACGAGGACATGAAGGACATGAGGACATGAAGGACACGAGGACAAAGACATGAAGGCCATGAGGACATAAAGGACACGAGGACAAAGACATGAAGAACATGAGGACAAAGACATGAAGGACATGAGGACAAAGACATGAAGGACATGAGGACAAAGACATGAAGGACATGAGGACAAAGACATGAAGGACACGAGGACATGAAGGACACGAGGACAAAGACATGAAGGACATGAGGACATGAAGGACATGAGGACAAAGACATGAAGGACATGAGGACAAAGACATGAAGGACACGAGGACATGAAGGACACGAGGACATGAAGAACACGAGGACAAAGACATGAAGGACACGAGGACATGAAGGACACGAGGACAAAGACATGAAGGACATGAGGACATGAAGGACATGAGGACAAAGACATGAAGGACACGAGGACAAAGACATGAAGGACATGAGGACATGAAGGACACGAGGACACGAGGACAAAGACATGAAGGACATGAGGACATGAGGACATGAAGGACACGAGGACAAAGACATGAAGGACACGAGGACATGAAGGACACGAGGACAAAGACATGAAGGACATGAGGACATGAAGGACACGAGGACAAAGACATGAGGACATGAGGACATGAAGGACATGAAGGACAAAGACATGAAGAACATGAGGACAAAGACATGAAGGACACGAGGACAAAGACATGAAGGACATGAGGACATGAAGGACATGAGGACAAAGACATGAAGGACACGAGGACAAAGACATGAAGGACATGAGGACATGAAGGACACGAGGACAAAGACATGAAGGCCATGAGGACAAAGACATGAAGGACACGAGGACATGAAGGACATGAGGACATGAAGGACACGAGGACATGAAGGACACGAGGACAAAGACATGAAGGACACGAGGACATGAAGGACACGAGGACATGAAGGACATGAGGACAAAGACATGAAGAACATGAGGACAAAGACATGAAGGACACGAGGACATGAAGGACACGAGGACAAAGACATGAAGGACACGAGGACAAAGACATGAAGGACACGAGGACAAAGACATGAAGGACATGAGGACATGAAGGACATGAGGACATGAGGACAAAGACACGAGGACAAAGACATGAAGGACACGAGGACAAAGACATGAAGGACATGAGGACAAAGACACGAGGACAAAGACATGAAGGACACGAGGACAAAGACATGAAGGACATGAGGACATGAAGGACAAAGACATGAGGACATGAAGGACATGAGGACATGAAGGACATGAGGACAAAGACATGAAGGACACGAGGACATGAAGGACACGAGGACAAAGACATGAAGGACACGAGGACATGAAGGACATGAGGACAAAGACATGAAGGACACGAGGACATGAAGGACACGAGGACATGAAGAACACGAGGACATGAAGGACACGAGGACATGAAGGACACGAGGACATCCCTGCAGGTGAGGTGGTGCTCAGGATGAAGGGTGTGGTCCTCCAGGCTCCTGAACATCTGCTCACCTCCGGTAGGACCTGCAGGACCTGTCCGTCCTCAGTCCTGGACGTGAGGGACGCTGGTCCACCTCTTCTTCACATCTGGAGAACGTGGACGAGACATCCCCCAGGTCTCAGGAGAGTGTCCTCTGAGCAGCTGTTGACCTATGACCCTCCTCAGGTGAGGGAGTGGACCTGGACCCGGTAGTCCTACTGGTGCTGGTCGGGTACCTGGTCAGGGGGCACCAGGTGAGTCACTTCTTTCCCTCTCCCTGCTCACGAAGGCTCTCCACATGTTCCTGACTGAAGGTCCAGAACGTCTCCATGGTGACGTCTCCATGGTGACGAAGCTCATCACAGCCTGCAGTTCGCAGCTCCGCCCACCAGAGGGCAGCACGTGCTTTTAAACCATGACGTGTGCCCCTTCGACCAGGCTCAGGCTAACCCAGGCTAACCCAGGCTAACCCGAACCCTAACCTTTCATTCAGGCGAACGATTCAATGATGGGTTTTCCTCACAATCGAACATCTTTAAACTCCTTATTGTTACTACAAACGGTGACCCAAACACGGAACGAGACTGCTGACGTCGGCGTCTAGTCACGCCCCCACGGCTGATGCACCAATCAGGAGCCGCTACGTACCAGGTGGGCTCCGTCAGCTGCCCTGTGATTGGTCGAGAGCCTGCCAGTCGTCAGCTGACTGCCGGGCGGAAGGACGCGAATAAAGTTGAACAAGTAAGTGTTTTTGTTACCACCAGGAAGGAGGTTTAGTTAACCAGCATGTCAGGTTTAGTTAACACCATGTCAGGTTTAGGTTAACCAGCATGTCAGGTTTAGTTAAGCAGCATGTCAGGTTTAGTTAACAACATGTCAGGTTTAGTTAACCAGCATGTCAGGTTTAGTTAACCAGCATGTCAGGTTTAGGTTAACCAGCATGTCAGGTTTAGTTAACACCATGTCAGGTTTAGGTTAACCAATGCAGGTTTAGTTAGCAGCTGTCAGGTTTAGTTAACCAGCATGTCAGGTTTAGGTTAACCAGCATGTCAGGTTTAGGTTAAGCAGCATGTCAGGTTTAGTTAACAACATGTCAGATTTAGTTAACCAGCATGTAAGGTTTAGTTAAGCAGCATGTCAGATTTAGTTAACCAGCATGTCAGGTTTAGTTAACCAACATGTCAGATTTAGTTAACCAGCATGTAAGGTTTAGTTAACCAACATGTCAGATTTAGTTAACCAGCATGTCAGGTTTAGTTAACACCATGTCAGGTTTAGGTTAACCAGCATGTCAGGTTTAGTTAAGCAGCATGTCAGGTTTAGTTAACCAGCATGTCAGGTTTAGTTAACCAGCATGTCAAGTTTAGGTTAAGCAGCATGTCAGGTTTAGTTAACAACATGTCAGATTTAGTTAACCAGCATGTAAGGTTTAGTTAACCAACATGTCAGATTTAGTTAACCAGCATGTCAGGTTTAGTTAACACCATGTCAGGTTTAGGTTAACCAGCATGTCAGATTTAGTTAAGCAGCATGTCAGATTTAGTTAACCAGCATGTCAGGTTTAGTTAACCAGCATGTCAGGTTTAGTTAACCAGCATGTCAGATTTAGGTTAAGCAGCATGTCAGGTTTAGTTAACAACATGTCAGATTTAGTTAACCAGCATGTAAGGTTTAGTTAACCAACATGTCAGATTTAGTTAACCAGCATGTAAGGTTTAGTTAACCAGCATGTCAGGTTTAGTTAACCAGCATGTCAGGTTTAGGTTCACCAGCATGTAAGGTTTAGTTAACCAGCATGTCAGGTTTAGGTTCACCAGCATGTAAGGTTTAGTTAACCAGCATGTCAGGTTTAGTTAACCAACATGTCAGATTTAGTTAACCAGCATGTAAGGTTTAGTTAACCAGCATGTCAGGTTTAGTTAACCAGCATGTAAGGTTTAGTTAACCAGCATGTCAGGTTTAGTTAACCAGCATGTCAGGTTTAGTTAACCAGCATGTAAGGTTTAGTTAACCAGCATGTCAGGTTTAGGTTCACCAGCATGTAAGGTTTAGTTAACCAGCATGTCAGGTTTAGGTTCACCAGCATGTAAGGTTTAGTTAACCAGCATGTCAGGTTTAGTTAACCAGCATGTAAGGTTTAGGTTCACCAGCATGTCAGAATTAGTTAACACAGTACCAGATTTAGTTGACATCATGTCAGGTTTAGTTAACACCATGTCAGATTTAGTTAACCAGCATGTCAGGTTTAGTTAAGCAGCATGTGGGGTTCAGTTAACTCCAGCCTGACTGAGTCCAGATGTGCTGATCTGAACTCATGTGGACACCCTAAGGGTGAAACAGAGATTCATTTAAGGGTCTTCAACTGATGTTCCCCTCATGCTCCCTCCCCCTCATGTTCCCTCCCCCTCATGCTCCCTCCCCTTCTCCCTCCCCTCATGTCCCTCCCCTCTGTCCCTCCCTCCCTCTTCCCTCCTCATGCTCCCTCCCCTCATGCTCCCCTCCCCCTCATGTTCCCTCCCCTCATGCTCCCTCCTCCCTCCCCCTCATGTTCCCTCCCCTCATGTTCCCTCCCCCTCATGTTCCCTCCCCCTCATGTTCCCTCCCCTCATGTTCCCTCCCCCTCATGCTCCCTCCCCCTCATGTTCCCTCCCCTCATGTCTCCCTCCCCCTCATGCTCCCTCCCCCTCATGTTCCCTCCCCCTCATGCTCCCTCCCCCTCATGCTCC